>JAIUCV010000012.1:304770-392929 GCA_026724425.1 Erythrophleum ivorense | reverse complement strand
ACCATATTAACTCACTCATATCATCCTCCAATTAAATTACATTCATACAACTCAAAACCATCTAAAAATGTCACAAGAATCCTGAGTTTGGAGCATACATACAAAATCACACAATTAGCCTTGGGTTTTACTGCTAGATTTTTTGTGCCAAATTTGAAAATTCATAAGTAAATTTAGAAAAATCAAAATTAAGTACACTATACTATTCTAAAAATCTATAGATGTTAAATTTAGGCTAAAAATAAGTCTAGACCAAAACAAAACATCAAGCCACTAGAAATCAATAAAACAGTACTAAAGGTATTGCTGCATTACTGGTACTGACTCCAAACTTCAAAAATTCATATCTCTTTGCTCAGACCTCCAAATGAGGTGATCTTAGTGACCATGTAAAGATTATTATGTCTAGTTTATGTCTGTAAATGTTTATGAGCATTGGATACCATTTAGGTCTCAAATGACATAGGAAAATAAACTATCCATATGAATAGTAATCATATCAGTTCAGTAGCCTTTTGGCAAGTTTGAAAACTCATAATTAATTCTCTAGAGCTTCAAATAGTCTAGTCTCTAGCTTTCTAAGAATATCTAGATAAGATCTATATACGTGCCAAATTTTATGAGAAAATTCGTCTATTTGGTCAGTTTGTGACATAGGGTTATAAAATGACACTTTTATGCCTCTTTAGGCTCAGAGAAAAGAAAAATTGAGCTAGAATGAAAAAACAAAATATAACAAAAAGTTGACAAAACGTAATGGCATTTTCATGATTTTGTGCAAATTTTATAATTTCTACCGAAGGACTTTTTAAATGAAAATTTTGAATTCTTCGGGATTCTCAGAGGCCTTGAAAACCATGGGAAGTCTCGGGACAGCTAAAGCCCCTCTGGCGGACATTTTTCAATGGCAACGAGCCTGAACTTTGATAGATTTGTTCAAAAAGATTTTAGCTCTAATTTGAGTGATTCTAAAGGCATTTTACTAAATTGGGAACCTAAATTTCATAATGGAAAAGACAGTTCTAAAAAAGGAGCTAAAATGGATTAGAAATGAAAATGCCAAGGCAAAAGGGCAAATTAGAATTTTTGAAAAGTGGTTCTTAAACTCTTATATATATATGAGGTGCTCCATTTCCTCCTTCATTTAGCCACCTTTGTTTCTACCCAAAACCAGAGAAAAACCCTAAGGGGTGAGGTGGATAAGAAGGAGGAGAAGAGAAGGAGAAAGACAATGCAAAAGGTATGGATTTCTTAGGTTTTTTTCATACTTTCTCTTTAGCAAACCTCTCCTTCTCCATTCCCCTTCTTTCTTATGATTTTATTGTAGTTCATGGATCTATTTTGAGGGCAGAACAAAGGAGAAAATTCGGATTTGAAGAGATTAGGGCAAGGAAAGTGAGAAACAAGTAAGAAAAGCTAAGGAAACAAGGTAAAATTTTCATCATATGATAGCTACTCCTTTTCCCTTCTTCTCCCTATTTTTCCCCATGTATGTAGCTTCAAGAGGGCTTAAGTTTTGGGTAGAACCAAGGGTGAATCCTAAGAATTTAAAGGAGGAGAATAAGAATATGCAAAGAAATTCAAGTAAAAGCCATTGATTTTCAAGATAGGAAAGCTAGGGTTTTGATTGCACCTTGAACTCTGCCATAAATCCTAACCATATTTTATGATGTTTAAGAGTTCATATAGGCTCCTAAGACACCAAGAGAGCTTCCTACATGTTTCTTCCATTAAAGGAAGCAAAGAAACTCCAAGGGTGTCAAGAATAGCATATTCCTTGGCCTAAAGGGTTCAAGGCACCTAAGGGTAGTTTTAAATTTTTTCAAGCCCATTTTTGAGTCATATATGATGAGTGAAGATGAGAAGAAGCCTTGAAAAAATTTTAGAAGCCATAGAAAGTGAGATAGTATCATAAGTTCCATAGTATGGCTTAAAGAAGCAACACCTATCTAGGCTTTTGATTGTGTGATGACTCCAAGAGGTTTAAATGGAGTCAAGAATCATAAATGAATGAAGAGAATGGAGCCAAGTTGATATTTTTTTAAGGTTTCTTCATTGAGTGCATTATGGAACTATAAAAGAGCTATATAAACCACCTAGCTTTTCTAGTGAATGTATGGCCTTAGAATTTGATTCAAGAGTATAATTAACTTCCATATGATGTGTCTAGGCTAAGAGAAATGATCTCCACCTCCTTGTGTGTGAGAGGTAGAGGGAGAGGACTCAAAGCTCAAGGAAAGAGTATGCTTGTATGGCAAAGGTAGCTCTCTCCACCTTCTCTCATACATAAATGTGTACTTACATTATTTTTGGATGTGTATATGTGTGCATGTGTGCTTTAAGCCATGAAAAGTATTCTAGTATGATTTCATATGCCATGGTACCATGATGATATTTTATATACTTGCTTTGGTTTACTTGAGTGTGGAGAAGCCAAGAACCTTTAAACTTGGTTGAGACAAAGTAATGAGTCTCCCAAGAGTGAGGTTGAGTCAAAATTTCTTAGAGAAAATGGGTGAGGCAAGTCTAAAATCCATAAGTGAATGGGTGAAGCTAATCCACTCACTTAGCAAGCCTATGTATGCTATGTATGACTTACTCATATGCCAAGAATGTTTCTTGAATGCTCACACATGTCAATATACCCATGCATGCATTTTCAAGGTTTGTATTGCATACTTTACATGTGATTGAATGGGAGATGAGCTATTGGGATTCTTTGAATCTCATCCCCTCCTCTCCAGTGTCTTAACATGCTAGGTGAAGCAACTAAGCAAGGTAATGGAAGCCACCAAGCCTAAAAGAAGGAGATTCATCAAAGTGTATGAAAATGGTTAGTCTTGCCTCTTTGTAGCCATACACATGGCACATAATGTAATCCCTTGATGAAATTTCTATGTAATCATTTGAACATGTGTAACTACCCATATATTTGATGTACGAATGAGGTTTGATGCCAAATAAATGATGATGTAGTTTTTAGGTATTGAATGGCAAGAGAAAGTTTGTGCATGCTTGTGTATGGCATGGGGTGAGAGAGTGAATTTTTTATTTATGGGTTTATGCACCTTTGAGACAAGTTTAGAAGGCTATTTTGGTGCATTCTCACATGCTCAAGTGGTCATGGTTGCCTTAGAACTTAAAATGGACCATTTGGACCCCTTTAATGACACAAAATGAGCCATTTTGCAACCCAATGTCAAGATATGACCAAATGAACGAATTTGATCATGAAATTAGGAATACATATAGATCTTGTATGGAGATTTTTGGGAAGCAAAAGACCATATTATTTGGAGCTCTGTGGATTTAATTACGAATTTTTAAAGTTGGCATTTTTTTGCTGAACTGATGCAAACACTGTTCATATGGTCAGATACTTGGGCTGTATCATTCGTGGGATAAGTGATGTCCAATGCTTATGAAATTTTACAAGAATAAACTAGACATGCTAATATTTTCATGGCCACCAAGATCACCCCAATTGGACTTCTGAGCAGGGAGATATGAATTTTTAAAGCTGGAAGTCAGTACCAATAATGATAGTTGACCACTAGTACTGTTCTATTCATTTCTAATAGCTAGAACCTTCTTTTTGGTCTGGATTTATTTTTAGCATAGATTAGACATTTTTAGCTTTCTATAATGGTATAGTGTGCCTAATCTTGAGTTTTTTAGAATTAGTTATGATTTTTCAAAATTCAGGCACAAAATCTGGAAATCCTACCCAAGGCTGCACCATTGTGTTTTGTGTATCTACTCCTTTTGCTCGAGGTATAAACCATTTTTTGAACTTGTTATGAGTTGTAATTGCGTATTTAAATATGAGAATGAGATGAATGAGTCCACATGACCCATGGGACTCTAAATGGAAAATTTATTCGTGACATAATGCAAGTATATTCACTGTTCCAATGCCATCCTTCTTTCTTCTTTGTGAATTACATGGCACAAGACCTAGAAATAGCATGAGGCAAGATAAATAAATATGATGTTACATTTTTACTAAGCCTCACTCCTCTAGAGACTTTTGGCTTTATCTCACCCATTCATAGGGACTTTGGCTCATCCTCACCTTGGCTAAGGGACTTTTGGCTTTACCAAGCTCATACAAGCCAAAACATGTTCATAAGGCATCTTTCAAGCACATAAATAAAGCATCATAGTATCATGGCATGTGCATATATACTATAAACATTTTTCATTGCTTAAACATATACACACACATTCAAAGACAAGAAAATACCTAACCATGCATGAGAGAAAGAAGAGAGAGCTACTTTGTATGCAAGAACATACTTTTCTCTTTGGACTTTCTTCCTCTCCCTCGACCAAACACCCACAAGGAGGTAGAGCTTGATTTCTTTAGCCTAAACATATCAAATGGGATCTAATTACACTCTTGGAATAATCTCTAATGCCACAAATACTTTAAAAAAACTTTGGCACTCATATAGTTCAATTATGGTTTCATAAAGCACCTGATGAAGTAACCTTGGGAATTTATGATCAAGGCTCCATTCTCTCCCTTCATCTATGACTCTTGACTCCATTTAGACTCCTTGGAGCTATCACCCATTCATTTCAAGGAGCCTAGCTAGGTGTTGCTTCATTATGTTACAATATAGAACTTATACCTCCATCACACTTTCTAGTCTTTCTAAATTTTTTCTAAGGCTTCTTCTCATACTCTCCCATCACATATGATGCAAAACTAAACTTGGAAGAAATTAAAACACTCCCTAGGTGCTTCCCCTCTTCTTGGTCGAGACATGTACCCTTTTAGGAGACCCATGGAGTTTCTTTGCTTCTAGGATGGGAGGTACATATGGGAGGCTCTTTAGGGATCTTAGGAACTCATATGGACTATTATGGTTAGAAGCTTTCCTACAAATCAAGGTGCAACTAAAACCCTAGGTTATGCATCTTGAAAAATCATGGTTCTTTTTTTATTTTCTTTGCATATTCTTATTTCCCTCACTCTAATTCCTAAGATTTGTCCTTGGTTTGGTTCAAAAATAACTTCTTCTTGGCTATGCATATAGTGGTCGAACCATACGCAAAGGAAACAAGGAAGAAGAAGCATGAAAACTACTAGATTCACCTTGAATTCAAGTTTTTCTCAAGAGTTTTCCCCTTTGCCTTGGTCCTCCTCTTGAAATTTGAACTCCCCCCCTCTAGTTTGAGTTCAAAATAGAAGCAAATACTTCAATGAAACCATGAAAAGAAATAGGAGAAGGAGGATAATAAGTTTACTAAAGGAAAGAGCAAGAAAATCCATGAATTTTCCTACATTTTTCCTTCTTTTTCTCCTTATCTTTCTCCTTCAATGTTGCACCCTTTCTTACTACCTCTCTCCTGGTCTTTGGTAGAAATAAAGTTGATAAAAGAAGGAGAAGAGTGGGGCATCCCATATAAAGAAGAAGAATTAAAAATTATTTCTTAAAAATTTTTGTTACGTCCCTTTTTCTTGACATTTTCATTTTAGGTTCATTTTAGCTCCTTTTTGAGAACTATCTTCTCCATCATAAAATTTTGGTTCTCTAGCTTATAAAACGCCTTTAGAATCACTCAATTTGGAGCTAAAACCTTCCTGAATGAAAGGATCAAAGTTTGGGTCAATCATCGTTAGAAAACATACATCGAAGGGATTTTAAATGTCCCAAGGTTTTCCATGGTTTTCAAAGCCTCTGAGAACCCTGGAGAGCTCAAATTTTCCATTTAAGAAGCCTGCCTATGAGTATTTTAAAAATTGCCTGAAATTATGAAAATGCCATTCTGTTTTGTAACTATTTCGTTAAATTCTATCTAGTCATTTTGACTTTGGTTTTAGGGTACCTCTAGCCTCCTACTTTCGTTACTTTATGTTTAGATCATTATTCTAATTTTTCTAAACCTTAACCAATTCATTTTAGAGGACTTACTCTTACAACATATTCATTTTCGAAGTTTTTTCGAAAACTAAACATTACACTATGACATATATTAAATAATATGATAGTGTGATTTATGATATGATGTGTAATATTTCATTTTCGTTAAACGACGAAAACGAATGTGTTTTTATAGTAAGTCCCCAGAAATGAATTAGTTAAGGTCCTAAAAAATTTGAGTAACATTCTAGACTCCTAAAAATGAAAATTCTAGGTTTAGATGGAAAGAAAAACGAAGCTAGAATGAAGAAACAAAATTTAACAAAAAACTTACAAAACATAATGGCATTTTCATAATTTTGAACAAATTTTGGAATTCACATAGGAGGGCTTTTTAAATGAAAATTTTGAGTTTTTCAGGGTTCTGAAAGGCCCTAAAAACCATGGGAAGCACCGGGACCGTTAAAACCCCTCCAATGGACGTTTTTTAACATTGGTGTACCTAAACTTTGACGAATTCATTCAGGAAGGTTTTAGCTTTGATTTGAGTGATTCCAAAAGAATTTTACTAAATTAGAAACTTAAATTTTATAATGGAAAAGATGGTTCTAAAAAAGGAGCTAAAACGAATTAGAAACGAAAATGCCAAGAATGAAGGACCAAACAGAAATTTTTTAAAAGTCTTTCTTTCTCCCGCCTATAAATAGATGGCACCCCACTCTTCCATTCATTTAGCTTCATATGTTTTTGCCCCAAACTAAAGAAAATCCCTAGGTAGAGTGACACACAAGAGGAAGAGAAAGAGGAGTAGAAATCAAAGACTAAAGGTATGGATTTTTAGTAGCTTTTCATGCTCTTTCCTTAAAAAACCTCTTCTTCTCCATTTCCCTTTCTTTCCTATGATTATATTGAAGTATATGGATTTGTTTTAAGGGAGAAATAAATAGAAAAATTCGGATTTGAAGAGAGGAGGCCAAAGAAGGGAAGATTCAAGTGAGAAAACAAGGAAAAATAAGGTAATTTCTCCTTCCATGATTGCTACCCCTTGCTCCTCTTCTCTCCTTGGTTTACCCTACTCAAGAAGCTACAAGAGGGCTTGGATTTTGGGTAGAACCAAGGGTGAATCTTGGGAAAAGGAGTGTGAAGAATAAGAATATGCAAAGGTAATTAACAAATAATCACGGAAATTTAAGATAGAAATTCTAGGGTTTCATGTGTTCCTTGTAAAATCTGACTTGAAACCTTAATTTATATGCCTAAATAAAAGTTTAAATGAGCTCCTAAGATCCCTAGAAGTCTCCCCATATGTTTCCTCCATCAAAAAAACAAAGCAAAGTTCATGGATGCCCTTATGCTTCATTGTCTCAGCCAAGAAGGGTTAGGACACTTAGGGAGAGTTTTAAATTTTTCCAAACCCATTTTTAAGTCATATATGATGAGTGAAAATGAGGGAAAGCCTTAGAAAAAATTTAGGAAGCTTAGATAATGGATTGGTACCTTATGTTTCATAATATGACCTAAAGAAGTAACATATAGTTAGGCTCTTTGTTTCAATTGTGTGATGACTCCAAGAGGCTTAAAAAGAGTCAAGAATCATATATGAAAGGAAAGAATAGATCTTAGAATTTATTTGATGGGTGTTGCTTCATTAGGTGTATTTTTAGAACCATAAAGGGGTTAATAGACCAAGTTAGTGTTTAAGGAAGATGTGTCTCCTTAAAATTAATTTCATGAACCTAATTGGCTTCCATAATTGTGTTTAAGCCAAGAGAAATCATTCCCACACCTTTGTGTGTGTGAGACCGAGGAAGGGAGAGCAAATTCAAAAGAAAAAGAATGTGGTTACATTTAAGGTAGCTTACTCTTTCTTCTCTCATGCATGAATGTATACTTGACTTGTGTTTAAATGTGTGTATGTGTGTTTTAAGCCATGAAAAATGTCCTAATATGAGCTCTTATTCCATGGTACCATAATGATGCATTATGTTTTTAAATGATGTTTGTTATGTTTGCTTTGGTTTGCTTAAGTATGGAGAAGCCAAGAACTCTTAACTATGGTGAGAATGAGACAAGAACCCTTAAAATTAGTTAAGACAAAGTAAAGAGTCTCCCAAAAGTGAGGCTGACTCCCAAGAGTAAGGTGAAGTAAAAAAACTCTTAAAGAAATAGGTGAGGCTAGTCCAAAATCCACAAGTGAATGGGTGAGGCTAATGTACTTACTTGGCAAGCCTGTGTATGCTATGTATAACTTGCTCAAATGTTAAAAATATCTTTTGAATGATTGCACATGTCAATATGCCCACGCATACATTTTTAAGACTTGTTTTACATATTTTATGTGTGATTGAAAGGGAGATGAGCTATTGGGATTCTTTGAATCTTATTCCCTCCTCTCCAATGTTCTAACATTCTAAGTGGACCAAGAAAATAAGGAAATGGGAGCCAACTACTTGAAAGATGAAAGTATGACATCAAAGTGCATGGATTTTGTTTCTTTTAGGCCATATGAGTGGCAAATGTTATAATTCATTGTTGTATATGTCCTATGATATTATGAACATGTATAATTATGCTAATGTATCATGTAAAAATGAGATTTAAAGTTATATGTATGGAAATGTGCATCTTGGACATGTAATGGTAAAACTAGCATTATGGAATGTATGTAATAATGGAAGTGGAGAGGTCAAATTGAGATGCATGAAGTTTGGAACCACTTAGGTAGTTTATTCAAGCCATATTCATGCTTTTAAACTTGCCCAAGAGGTGCCAAACATCAAGGGAAGCCATTAGACACATTTGGTATCTCATATGGAGCAAAGTTGACCATATGGGAAAGCTATATCACTTTTTGTCCATATAGCATGCATTTAGAGCTTATTGAGTGCTTTTTGAGAAGTTAAAGTGTAGAATTTTTGGGGGTCTATGGAATATTTGATGAATTTTCAAAGTTGGGAAATTTTTTAAAATTGGTTCAATACACTATTCATTTTGGTCTGAAATTAAACTCTATCACTCATAAGGCAAATAATGTCCAATTGACACAAAAATTTACAAGGTGAAACTAGACCTTCTCAGTGACTTGTTCTAATTGGAAGCACCTCAATTGGATGTCTAGAGAGGGAGATATAAAGTTTTGAAGTTTTTGTCCAATATCAGGCATCCAATCAGACTAAAGTTATTATTTGATTGATTTTCGAGGCCTAGACATGTCTAAATTGGTCTGAAGTTATTTTTCCCTCTATCTAACATTTGTAGCTTTCCATATTGGTATCATTTGCATGGATTGGATTGTTGTGGAATTAATTGGATATTTTTGAAATTTATAGCAGAAATTTGTATTAGTATTAGTAGCTAGTTAGACCTCTGCACCTTTTCAAATGTCAAACATCTTCTGTGTGATGTTTCATGACTTCAACATATTTTTAGCATGAAGTAGACATCTGTAGCATTCCTGAATGGTAAAGAAAGCATGATTTTGATTTTTCTAAAATTAGTTATGATTTTTCAAAATTTGTGACAGAAAATGAAAAATTCTGGCTGAGGTTACACCTATGAATTTTGTGTATTCCCTTAACTTGCACGAGTTCTAGGCCACTTATGGTGATGGAATTGAGTTGTATCTATGTTAAATATGAGAATGTGATATATGAACTCACATGTTCCACGCGACATCAAATAGAATTTTCATCCCTTATGCAACGTAAAGAAATTCATTATTTTATATGCCATTTTCTAATGATTCTTGAGAAGTGCATGGCATGAAGAATAGAATTTGCATGAGAAAGGCTTGAAAGCTATTGTGTTACATGATGTAATTAGACTAAGATTCCTCATATATAAGGATGTAATTCAAGATTTAGTATGTTATGAATCATACTTGATGTATGGTAATGACTTTTGAGATTTTGATGCCAAGATGAGTACATTTTAGCTTATTCTGTTATTAAGGCCAAGATAAAGTATTTTAATATATTATGTGATGGAAATTGCATTGAGTTAAGTTAGCTACTATTTGAGCTCTAAAGGGTATAAACATGTTAGTGAATGATGATATAATGTATGATTGATTTGAACTGTTACCATTTGGATAATTTGAACCTTTGAAAATATAGGGGAAAGTATGGCAAATTTTTTTCAAAAAGGTAAGTTAAGATATTAGCCATTTTGATTATTTTGTGATCAAGAAAATGGTATCATGGATGTTCAAGTTTGTGTTAAGTTATGTGTTTATGAGCTATTGATGTCTTATATGTTGAATAAAATTCAAGTTTAGGTCACAAGAAGATTTAAATGATTATTCCAGTGCACAAGAGTAAGTAAGGATAATTTGATACTACCTTTTTAGGTGTTGACTCCAATGTAACTTACCCTCCAAGGTAACAGAGATAAAATGCTATCATACTAACTTTGTCAATTTTATGAAAGGAAAGAAAAATTTTCAAGCATTTTTTGTTGTTTAGTTCCTTTAATCAGTGATTTATTGTAATGTTCAACTTAAATGTATAAGATAAAGGTTGATAAAGCTAGCTATGTCATGCACATTATAGGGATACACTTAGTATAATAAACCCACAATTCCTCTAATTTGTTTTCAATTCTACTAACTTAGAAAGCATCATTTAGTATGGGGCCTAAGAAATAGGATTTGTTCCTAAAACTAAGTTAATGGGGAACTCTAACTCCCTCTTTAAGGGAAGACAATTAATCTCTTTAGGGAACATGTTGAGGCACTCCCTAACCATAGGTATATCTTCCATTCCTTATTCCACCTCAACCTATAAGGAGAAAAAATCCAAAATCCCTTGGCAACCCTTTTTAAGGCAACTTTCAATTTAGGCAATAAACAAACACATAAGCTTAGTGAACAACTAGAGTAACATCTGGTCCTTCTAAAAATTTAACTGGAACTAGTAAGATAACAAAAGAGAACCAAGAGTGAAATAAATTAAGGCCAAGCAAGGATAGAATAATATTTACAACGTCTAGAAATGAGAATAAGAAGCCATAGATGGCCTAAAATGGAGCCAAAACAGATAAACAGATTAAAGTGCATATGTAATGGTAAAATTGTAATTTTGGAAATATTTTAAAAACTCAAAGAAAGAAGTTTTAAATGGTAAAGTTGAGTTCACTAGGGTTTTCAAAGGCCTAAAAACCATAGAAACCATTAGAACAGCTAAGACCTTTTTATAGTGTATGATTTAAGATGTTGTTTAACTATAACTTCGATCGGACTTTTCGGAATGGTTTTAAATCTCATAAAATTGAAAGTGAATGCTTTTATTAAACTAAAGAGCCTCAATTTTATGTTGGAAAAGATGGTTCTAAAAAAGGATCCAAAATGAGCTCAATGGAGGAATTAAAATTTTGAGACGTAATTTGAAATTTTTTATAAAAATCTTTCTTCTCCTTATATGTGGCATGATAGTCTTCTTCCTCTCCATAACTGATTTATTTCACCTCTAAATCAGACCTCATATGGCATCCAAAAAGGGAAGGAGAGAGAAGAGAAAGAAAGCCAGAAAGGGTAAGTTTATGTGCCTAATTTCATATCTTCCTTGTTCGAAACCTTGCTCTCCTCTTTTTACTCTTTCTAATGGTAGCTTCAACTTCTTAAATGGATGGTTTTGATGGTTGATCTCTTAAGAAAAAGTAGATGTTTGAAGCAACCAAATATGCAAGGAAATCTCCATTCAACAAGCCTTCAAATGAGGTTTGTTATGCAACAGAAAACTTTTTTTTTTTTTAATTCCAACGGCCTCCATGTTCGGCCTAGAGAGGGAAACCAAAGAAGGAAAGTGAGCTTGGTTGAAATTTGATGGAATTAGGGGTTTAAAGGGTGTAGAATGACATTATGTGTAATACCATCATTTCTAGCTCATCTCATGCCTTTAGATATCTCATTTTCAAGAATCATACAAGCTTTCAAGGAAAAAGGCAATAGAAATATATTGTATATTTTCGCATTGTGTCGTGTATAAAAATTTAATTCAGTGTCACGTAGACTGTGTGAGCTCATACAACACATTTTTATATTTAATTATGTGGATACAACACATTTGAATCATCAAAAGTGGCCTAAACCTCAAGAAACTCGAAGGATTGCATGAAATTAACACATATTTTTGGCCAGCTTTTGCCCCTTTTTCTGAGCCAACTTTAGAAAATTATAACTAATTTTAGAAAAATTGAAATGATGCATTCTTGGCCATTCTGGAGAACTATAGATGTCTACAATAAAAATATGTCCAAACAATAACATCTATTACAGAGGACATTTGATGTTCTAAATTGTCTAGAGGTCAAATAGCCCACTGGTGTTGTCATAGATTTTTGCAGTAAACTTCAAAAATATCCAATTAATTCCACAAAAGTACAATCTATGTAAATGATACCAATATGGAAAGCTGTGGATGTTAGTTAGAGGTGAAAAATAACTTCTGATCAACTCATACACACTTAGACCTCGAAATCTAATCAAACAGTAACTGAGGTTGGATGAAGTTCCTGATATTGGACAGATTTTTTGAAAATTCATATCTCTCTCTCTAACCATCCAAATGAGGTGTTTCTAATTCATACAAGTCACTAGGAATCTTTCATTTCTCTGAATAAAATATCATAGCAATTGGACATCATGTGGACCCTATGTGATGGATTACATTTTCGGACCTGAGTGAATAGTGATATGACCAAAATCAGAAAATTTGCCAACTTTGAAAATGTATTAAATATTCTGTAGACCTCCAAAAATTATGTCATTTAGCTTTCCAAAAAGCTCTCAACAAGCTCTAATTTCATGCCAAATCTCATATGAAAAAGAGCTCATTTGGGCAAAAAGTGATATAGGGTTCTAAATTGGTCAAATTTGGCTCCATATAGGATACCAAATTGTCCAAATGGTTTTCCTTAGGGTTTGGCACCTCTTAGAGGCCCCAATGATTGGATTATAGTATTTCACGAATTTGCTTAGGATTTAGGGTGATATATTAAAGTTTCTGGTAGAGGACACTTTCATTCCGGATTTTAGGACTTTGTAGTGTGGGGAGAATTTTGTACCACTAGTGGCTTTTGCAAATTTGTCAACAAGTGAGGTAACTGGGACTGTATTAATTCCATGCATCTATCTGCTTTAATTTCATATTTGCTATACATGAATGATTTGAAATACTAAATGAATTGGTTGGCTATCTATTGTATTGTGTTTGGACCTTGTGAGCCCATGGTGGAGCTGTGGTGCGACTGCCACCTGTGTATGTGCTTCGATTGGGCACCGGGTTATGATCAAACCCCAGATGCACTGAGCCCTGGTTGTGCTCAATGGGGAGTAGGTGCCGTGGAGGGCCTCTCTCAGTGTTATTGGCCTTTAACACGTGGAATTATGATTGCTAGTATGGGATGGTAATCATAATAGCCCAACCATTTCGTTTGCTGATATGGCTGATATGATTCTGATGTTAATTTTGATTCATGCATATATGTTAATTAAATTAGATATTATAAATGGAAATTTCCTTAGTTACTGAGATTCACATCTCACCCCATTTCATAGGATTATACTTTCAGATGAAGGCTCTTCGGGTAAGGATAAAGGGAAGCAAGTGGATGAAAATCCATGAGCTCCAACCATGTAGGGAGAGGCTACACTTAGACTGATCTATTTAGTATAGATGCTAAATTTTATATTCCTTTTTGTATAGCATCATCATGTAATTATGTTGCCAAGTGTGGGCTCTCATATTTTGATTACTTAGGATGTATTTGTTGAGGAGTTAGGCCTCATCTTAGCTTGATATTAGATGTATGAACCCATAACACTTGATGTATGAATTTTACTAAATTTGTGGTATGGTATACTGTTGGAAATATAATTATGTGATGTATTAGATATTGATATGAACCATTGATGTATGAAATCTCTAACGGAATGTGTATCGAATGTTAATTGTCAATAATGCATGAATTCTTGCTATCATTAATCCATGAATTTCCTAACATGTGGTAATAAGACGAGTAGGAATTAGTACTTAAGTTTTGAATTGGTAATGGTAGAATAGCTGGGTAAATAAGGTAGATAAATACTATTAAAGTCATATAAATGAGGGGAAGTGGTCCTAGGGTGTTCCTAAAAAGAGAATTGGAGTGTATGGCATAAAATTTAGGAGATGTAGTTATAAGAGGGAGTCATACCACGGCTAGGAAGGCCTCGTCATGGCCTAAAGAGTGACAGTAGCGAGGAACACTACAGCTTGAGGAATCTCGCTATAGCTCAGTGGCAGAATGAAACCTCACCGCAACACAACAAGTCTTGCCGCTATGCTAATCGAGGAAACTAAGTAAGGAGTGTCCAGTAGTGAGCCTCGTCGAGGTGCAAGAGTTTTTTGCCGAGGCAAGAATCATGGGAATTTGAACAGTAGTCCTAGGAGGCATTTTCGCCGCGGTGCCACGTAGACTGGCCACAGTGATGGATAGCCACGGTGGAATTTACGTAAATTGCCCAATGATTCCTGAAAGTAACTTAGCTGCGGCACGTAAGGTCGGGGCTGTGGCGCAAAGTGAAAAACATAGTTTTCGAGCTCCATAACCTAACTTAGCCACAGTGGGAGGGTTTCAAGTCGCGGTGCAGGTCCCCAAACTCTTACCTTTAGCCTAGAAACCCCAATTTCTTTAATGGTAATGCTAGGAAATGATATAGGAACACTTATGGGAGGTTTTTGTGTGTTGAAACTAATGGATGGATGAATCACAAATCCCTCATAATAGTATAATTTCTTTTATGTATTCTCATATTTGTGGTTGTTTAATGATGACCTTATCATCAAGATTCAAATTTTCCTATATTTTTATAATGTAATAAATTGTAACGACTCTAAACCTTGTTCATTAATTATTAATCGTGTATTTAACCATAATTACCATGTGTAGAAGGTAGGGTTATCACATATGGAAAGTCGAGGAAACTAAGTAAGGAGTGTCAAGTAGCGAGCCTCGCCGAGGTGCAAGAGTTTTCCGCCGAGGCGAGAATCGTGGGAATTTGAACAGTAGTCCCAGGAGGCATTTCCGCCGCGGCACCACATAGACTGGCCACGACGATGGATAGCCACAGTGGAATTTGCATAAATTGCCCAATGATTCCTGAAAGTAACTTAGCTGTAGCGCGTAAGGTCGAGGCCACTGCGTAAAGTGAAAAAAGTAGTTTTCAAGCTCTAAAACCTAACTTAGCCGCGGCGAGAGGGTTTCAAGTCACGGCGCAAGTCCCCAAAATCTTACCTTTAGCCTAGAAACCCTAATTTCTTCAATGATAATGCTAGGAAATGATATAGGAACACTTATGAGAGGTTTGTGTGTGTTGAAACTGATGGATGGATGAATCACAAATCCCTCATAATAGTATAATTTCTTTTATGCATTCTCACGTTTGTGGTTGTTTAGTGATGACCTTATCATCAAAGTTCAAATTTCCCTATATTTTCATAATGTAATAAATTGTAACGACTCCAAACCTTTATCATTAATTATTAATCATGTATTTAACTATAATTACCATGTGTAGAAGATAAGGTTGTCACATATGGAATGCAAATTCTGGGGTCGCATGAAATAAAGTTTTCTTTATAAAGGGATGGTCTAGTTAAGAGTAAGGCAAGAGTATAAGAGAAATCAAACCTCCCCTAATGTTACAAAAAGCGAGAAAGTAAAGGAACCCTTAAAAGATGCAAATGCTCTTGAACGTAAAGGAACAGGAAGTAGCAAGAGAATAAATAAGCAAGAGAGTATCCTTTTACCTGTGTAAAAGGATAGTGAGAGTAAAAAGAGAGAAAATATGTAATGATGCTCAAGCTGAGGACATAATAGATACCGAGTTGATGTACTAGAATGCTTGAGAAAGTATGATTATCCTCAGCATAGATGTTTATTTAACAGGACAATGCCCGAAATAGAGACAATTGGGTAACGTAAAGTGACCTTGGGATGAAGTAACAGATTTTGTAAAGAATCAGAGGAAGAGTCCTTTTTTCCCCAAGTGTCCTATAAAATAAAGGAAGATAAAGAAAAGTAATAGAGGAATACTTTAGATTATTAGGAAACTCATAATACGCTGGTGATAGTGGCTTTGAGCTCAGTCATGATGCTCCTGTGTATTAGTGTTTGATACTATGGTTTACTTGCAACAATAGTTACAAAATATTGGGTCTGGCCAACCCAGTAGTAATGTGACTTAAGTGCATAGTAAACAATAGCATCAATCATATAAAGTGCCTCAATAATCAAAGAGTATCTTAGTTGGTTAAATGATGAGATAAGTTAAGAAAGAGAAGTGAAGGGATTCCAGTAATATTATAATGGTAAGGAAAGCATGCTAAAAAGAATCCTTAGTAAAGAATACTAATGTAAAAGAAAACGTGCTAACAATATAAAACGTCCAGATTCAGATGGCATGAGTTCAATATACATAGTATGAGTCCCTTATGGTATACGTAAACAATTGAGAAGGGACCAGTGTATAACCTCTATCCTATGAGAGATGTTAAGCAAACTCAGTGCATGAGATGCCCTGGTGCTAAAGATACTCAAGAGTAGAATGTGGGTATAATAAAAAATTATAGGATACAAGGGAAAAGATAGAATGAGTATAAGTAAAGTAAAGTAATCCAATAAAGTAAAGGAAGAAAGCTTAAGTGAAAAGGCTTGAAGTGGGAACCTGAGGATCCCATAGGGAGTAGTAAGTGAAAATCAGAATACTACCAAATAATGTTCCAATGGGATCAATAGAGAAATAAGCGACACAGAACCCACTCCATATGAAAAGTATGATGGATATCTAAGCCAAGCCTTAGAGATTATGAGCGATGGTTACCAGACTTAGTGAACAAGTATTTTGCTGTCAGATACAGTGATCTTAGGCTTGGACATCCCCTAAAGATGGATCACAGTGGATCCTAACACAGTATAGCAGGTTGGAGTAGACGCTAGCAGGCACTGAGAGGTTGTAGTAGACCCAGGGGTCACAGTAGATCCCACAGAGCTACAAAGAGTCCACAGTTATAGTATAGTAGTTCTCTGGAGAGATGACAGCCTAAGACAATTTTTATAGAGCAGTTAGTCTCAGAGACCAGTATAGTTTCAGTTAGTTTTATCTCAGAGACTAGAGATCTCCTAAGTCTGATAGACCATTGCCATAAAGATACTCAAGGTAGATTCAGAAAGTGAGATCACTGACTAGACTTATTGATAAATGAGCATAATATATGGGATGAAGAAAGTAAGAAAGTAGCTTTATAGAGTTAAAGCTATATGTCAGATATTAGACCTGACCAATGGATAGAAAGATCCTTATATGTCATAGCCATATATTCAGAAAGGTCAGGAATAGCTTTTTATAATGGGACAAAGGGTAGACCGTGCCTCCAGTGATTAAGACTATGAGTCCAATTACCATCCCACCAAAATTTAGCAATTGTTAGTGGCCTAGGAATTATTGTACAAAATTAGATTTTACAATGTGCAATTGAAACCTTAGAAATTGTATCTTGAAATCTAATGGCTTTTTGTTAATTCCCTTTGCATATTGTTAACCTCCACACCCTTTTTCCTTAGAATCACTCTTGGTTCTTCCTCAAAAATCAAATCCTCTTAGGTCTTCTCAAGTGGGGCGAAATGGTGGAGAAGGGGAGCAAGGGGTAGCAACCTTGGAAGAAAAAATACCTTGCTTTCATGGCTTTTCTCACTTGAATCTTATCTTCTATGAGCTCCTCTCTTCAAATCCGAATATTTCTCTTAATTTTTCCCTTAAAACAGATTTGTAAACTTCATTTTAATCAAAGGAAACAAAGGAGAATGGAGGAGAGGAGGTTTGGATGGAAGAAAGCATGAAAAACTACTAAATTTCCTTACCTTTTTGCTTGAATTTCTCCTCCTTTTCTTCTTCCCTTGATGTGTCACTCTCCTAGGGTTTCTTCTCTAAATTTGGGCAGAACAATCTGAAGCTAAATGAAGGGGAGAGTGAGGCGCCACTTATTTATAGGAGGAGAAAGAAACACTTTTCAAAATTTCCCATTTTGCACTTCATTCTTAGCATTTTCGTTTCTCCTTCGTTTTAGCTCTTTTTTGAGATACTTATTTTCTGTTATAAAATTTAGGTTCTCAATTTTGTAAAATGCCTTTGGAATCACTCAAATCGGAGCTAAACCCTTCTCAAATAAGTCTGTCAAAGTTTGAGTACACCAACGTTAGAAAACGTCCACCAGAGGGGCTTTAGCTCTCTCAGGCCTTTCCATAGTTTTCAAGGCCTCTAAGAACCTTGGAGAACTCAAAATTTTCATTTAAAAAGCCCTCCTATGTGAATTCCAAAAATTGCTCAAAATTATAAAAATACCATTACGTTTCGTAAGTTTTCGTGACAAATTGTTTCTTCATTCTAGCTCCATTTTTCTTTTCATTTGAGCTTAGGATTCTCATTTTTAGGAGTCTAGAATACTTCTCAAATTTTTTGGGACCTTAACTAATTCATTTCGGGGGACTTCCTTTTATGTCCAGTGAATTTCGTTCAATGATAGAGAAACCGAACGTTATGTTTCTCACATTTTCTCTCGTTTTCAGAGAATTGGATGTTACATTTCTCCCCCCTTAAATAAATTTCGTCCTCAAAATTTGGGGCATGCTTTCTTATTATCTTTTCTTTCTTGGCTGACTGTTCTTTTCTTTCCCTTTTTCCTGGCTTTATACGCTTTTCTCAACGATTTCACTCATTTTGGATTTTCTTTCAGTCAGGGAATTTTCATTGCTAACCCCTAATAAAAGCTCTATTATTATAGAGTACTAGCTAATTTTTTTCTCAAAAAGGAAATGAATTTCTAATTCTGGAGGCCTATCTTAGGAGAGCTTACTAATCATATCGAAATAGTCTTGACTCGTTCATAGGAGTTAGCGTTTCTTCCAGTGGACTCATTTACATATCTCAGAAGGTAACATATTTTATATCGCATCTCCCGTATCCTCTCTCAATGGCTTCTCATAATGTCTCATCATCTTTTTCTGATCATTACAGCCATTGGAGGTTTCTGTCTACCTGCTTACTTATTTAAAATATACAGTCCACTATCCATCTCTGTGTTCTTTCTTACTAGCTCATCCCATGATTATAATTCACATTTTTTCTGTCATAGGCCTCATATCACTACTGGTTACTGGGATTACAGCTCCTTTGAGGAGTTTCTACTTTTAATAATCTCAATTTCTCTATTTACTACTATATCTATCTTTGTAGGCCAGGACTTTTTCTCACTTTCTTTGCTCACTTACAATGGCATTTTATAGTCCTTCATTTCAATACTGATAAGCCTAACATGTGTGTCCCATACTGGTACTAAAGAGTGACTACCACTGATTACTGTTGAGCTATGGTGGGATGCTAGCTATTCTTATAGTTTTACTCACTAGAGACATACTATACCACTTACCTCATTTGAAACTGCACCTGACCGCTTTCTAAATACATAAGCTAGCATGTGAGGGATCTCTCTATCCTTTAGTCAGGGCTAATATTTACTGGGTAGTGGTTCATCTGGCTCTAACTTTAGAAAGCTAATTTCTTACTTTCCTCATCCTATACACTATGCTTATCTCTAACGAGATATAGTCAGTAGTCTAATTATTTGAATAAAGCCTTCATATCTCTGTAGCAATAGTCTATTAGACTCAGGAGGTTTCTAGTCTCTAAGACAGAAGCTAACTGAAACTGTACTGGTCTCTGAGACTAACTACTCTGTAAAAACTATCTCAGACTGTTATCTCACAAAAAAACTATCATATTGTAACTAGGGCTCTCTGTAACTTTGTGGGATCTACTATGACTCCTGGGTCTATTGCGACCTCTCAGCCCTATTAGGGTCTACTGCGACCCATTGAGTTATGCTAGGATCTACTGTGATCCATTTTTGAGAGACGTCAAAGCCTAAGATCACTGTATCTGACAGTAAAATACATACTCACTAAGTCTGGTTACCATCACTCATAATAGATGAGGCTAAACTCAAAGGTACATCGTGCTCTTCGTGCGAAGTGGGTTCTGTGTGATCTGATTCTCTAGGATCCCATTATGCTAATACTTAAGAGCATCTTAATTTTTGTTCATCACTCATCGCTCCTCATAGGATCCTCAAATTCCCACTTCAGCCCTTTTTTTTGCTTGGGCTTTCTTTGCTTATTCTATTGACTCACTTACTTTACATATACTCATTCTAGCCCTCCTCTCATATCCTGTAGTTTGTAACTATGCCCACGCTCTGCTTTTAAGTGCTTTGGCACTAGGGCATCTCACACACTGAGTGTAGTTAACATCTCTGGCAGGAGAGAGGCTATACACTAGTCTCTATTCATTTCATTTATATATACTATAAGGGACTCATACTATTCATACTGAATCTAAACATTCTTTACTGGGAATTCCTCTTTGCATGCTTTACTCATAATTTTGATATTATTAGAATCCCTTTACCTTTCTTTTCTGACTTATCTCGTTATCTAGCTAACTAGAATATCCTTCGATTATTGGGACACTTTGGTGATTGATGTCATCATTTACTATGCACTTAAGCCACATTACTACTAGGTTGGCCATACCTAATAGGAAAAATTATGTTTAAGGACCAAGAAGTAAAAAAATTTATTTTTAAGGACTTTTACCACTAGGTTCAACTGATTGTTGCTAAACTCAGTGGTAATCATCCTAAAACAAGTGGTAACAGGTCCTTAGGAATAAATTTCTTTACTTTTTGGTCCTTTATTATAATTCTCCCTACCTAATATCATGTAGCTCTATTACAAGCAAACCATAACATCAAACACTAATACACAGGCGTTTCATGACTGAGCTCAAAGTCATTATCGCCTGTATATTACAAGTTTCCCAATAATTTAAAGTATTCCTTTCTTACTTTTCTCTATACGCCCTATTCTCGTAAAGTGCTCAGGAAAAATAGGATTCTTCCTCCATTTCATCCCGAGATCTCTCTATATTGCCTAGCTATTTTTACTTCAGGCACTATCATGCTAGAAGGGCGTCTATGCCAACGACAAGTGTGCTTTCTTAAGTAGTCAAGCACATTAACTGAATATCTATTATCAATCTAATATGTCCTCGGCTTGAACACTATCATATCTTCTCTTTCTGCCTTTTTTTTATCCTCTTACTTAGGTAAAAGGATGTTCTACTACTGGCTATTTCTGTTGCCAGTTCAGGTTTCTTTACACTCAAGAGCATCTGCATTTTCCTAGGGTTCCTCCACTTATTCACTCTTTGTGACATCAAGGGGATCTACTTTTTGCTCATACTCTTACTCTACTCTTAGCTAGACCACCCCTTTATAAGAAGGATTCTATTTCATATAATCTTAAGAATTTCTTTCTATGGCACTCTCGGCTTACACTTTTTCTCTACCTAACATAAGGCTCACCTTCTTAGACAGTCTCTAGCTCCCTTGAGCTTCCCTGAGGGTACTAGGCACTAACTATTTGTCTTAGCTTATTTTTATATTTGGATCAGGGCTGGGCTTTCTCTCTATTCAGCTGCTTCAGCCTCATTTCTAGGAGCACAGTATAATATTTTTAGGGTTTTGCTAACCCAATCCAGAATATGTATTCTCAATGTCTGGATTCTACTTCACTAAAAGCTTATGCTCTATTAGGTGCTCTAATTACTCACGTGCCTTAACCCCATATCATTCTCATATTAGGAAGCTCACCTAACTAATTATCGGACCCCTATCCGTTTACCTCTCTGGCTCAATATACTCATTTTATCATTACTAAAGCGAAGGCATCTTTTTTATAGCTAGTTTCTCAGCTTTTCCTTACTTCCTTTATCACTGTACTTTATAACTCAAGGGGGTTTATCTAGGGGATTTTACTAACAACTACTGGGTGGTTTCCTTGACATCAAGATGTCTCATCTTTTCTTCCTCTATCTAGGGAGAACTTTCATTGAGCCTTTCATTTACATATCTCACCTAGAACAATGCTACTGATCATCTTTCCCAGACTTTAGCTTATACTCAGCCTAGGCTAGCCATCTCATCAGACCTATAGCATACTAACTATCCTCATTCTTTTTTTATCCTCTATTATTAGGCTATTCACACTTACCTCTAGGTGTTACCTATAAGGTACACCTTTCTAGGCCACTTGCTATGAGCCTCACTGCTGGTAGCTTTACCTTATGTTATTTTGAGGCTACACTAATATTCTATCATTCAGTGTCTCACAGGGTAGCACCGTAGGTTGGAGTCAACACCTTAAAGGCGGGTCTCAACAACCATATCATCCCTGTGTCTAACTTCCTTTGTGTTGAGCTCTTTCCTCAGTTTCATTTGCTAAACCCATAGATTTCTTTCTGACCTTCTATGACTATTCATTACCCTTTTTCTCTAATTATACTAGAGTTCCCACTTTCTATGGGTCATTTGACCCCTTATTAATTCATTTCTCAAGTTAGCCTGAATATGACTAACAAGGTATTTATCTTGCCATTCGCCACAGCTAATCAGTCTCAGGTTCACCCTAATGTTCTGTCTGACTATTGGTCGCAACTATCTTCTTAATTGGCTGTGGTGAGAAACTCTCTAGATTGCCTTGCTACTATTTGGAATAATTGGTCGTGGCTAATAGCCTCTAATTGGCTTACTTTTCATGGATTGAGATTTTCATCTTTAGCTACCAACCCGAGCCTTATTGCTTCTATATCTAGCCCATCATCAAGCTAGAGGATTCTACCTTTTGCTTTATTCATGCATGGCTGGCTATTACCTCTAGGCTATTAGGGCTCTAGGGTGTAGCTTGTAACTTAACCTCTGGCTGGAGGGAATTAACCTTTCAGACTCTGAAACTTATCTAGGCATTTGGGTGTTGTGGCTAGGGGTGACTCTTTTTCTCACTTGCCCTCTAGATTAGTCCCGTGCAGCTGCAGTCTCATCTCATATCATGCTGCATCCTACTTGTCTCCACATTATGCAGCACATGTAACATCCGGTTCTCTAAAAACGAAAGAAAACATGAGAAATATAACGTACGGTTTCTTCATCAACGAACAAAATTCATCGAATACAAAAGGAAGTCCCCTAGGATGATGTAGTTAAGGTCCCAAAAAATTTGGGAAGCATTCTAAACTCCTAAAAATGAGAATCCCAAGCTCAGACGGAAAGAAAAACAAAGCTAGAATGAAGAAACAATTTTTACAAAAAGCTTACGAAATATAATGGCATTTTTGTAATTTTGAGTAAATTTTAGAATTCATACAAGAGGGCTTTTTAAATGAAAGTTTTAAGTTCTCCAGGGTTCTCAGAGGCCCTGAAAACCATGGGAAGGCCCGAGACAGCTAAAGCCCTCCGGTGGATGTTTTCCAATGTCGGTGCACCCGAACTTTGACGGATTCGTTCAGGAAGGTTTTAGCTCTGATTTGAGTGATTCCAAAGGCATTTTACTAAGTTGAGAACCTAAATTTCATAATGGAAAAGGCAGTTCTCAAAAAGGAGCTAAAACGAAGGAGAAACAAAAATGCCAAGAACGAAAGGCAAAATTGGAATTTTTGAAAAGTATAATTTCCTCCCACCTATATATATGATGCGCCCTTCTTCTCCCTTCATGTTACATGACCAAGTTCTGCCCAAAACCAAAGGAAAACCCTAGGGAGAGTGGCGTACAAGAGGAAGGCAAAGAGGAGGAGAAATCAAAGGCTTAAGGTATGGAAATTTAGTAGTTTTTCATACTCTTTTTCTTCCAAACCTCTTCTCCTTCATTATCCTTTATTTCCTATGATTATAATGAAGTATATGGATCTATTTGAAAGGAGAAATTAAGGAGAAAATTCTGATTTGAAGAGAGGAGCTAAAAGAACACAAGATTCAAGTGAGAAAAAGCAAGAAAATAAGGTAAATCTTGCATCCCATAGTAGCTACTCCTCCCCCTTTCTTCTCCATATTTTCCCTATGTATGTAGATGCTAGAGGGCTGGAATTTTGTAGGGATCAAGGGTGAATTCCATGAATTTAAGGGAGGAGAGTAAGAATATGCAAAGAAATTCAAGAAAAGGTCATAAAATTTCAAGGTCCAAAACATAGGATTTCAAGTGCACCTTGTAAAATCTGATTTTGTATGATGATTTTTAGGCCTAAATAAGAGTTTAAATGATCTCCCAAGATCCCTAAGAGGCTCCCCATATGTATCCTCCCTTGAGAAAACAAGGCAAACTCCAAAAAGCCCCATTTCTTCCATAGCCTCAGCTTAAAGGGGTTTGTGTAGCTAAGAAGAGTTTTAAATTTTTCTAAACCTATTTTTGAGTCATATATGATGAATGAATATGAAGGGAAGCCTTGGGAGAAATTTAGAAATCATAGAAAGTGAGTTAGTGCTTTATGTTCCATAATAAGACTTAAAGAAGCAACATGTAGTTAGGCTCTTAGTTTTGCTTGTGTGATAACTCCAAGAGGCTTAAAAGGAGTCAAGAATCATATTTGAAAGGAAAGAATGGAGCCTAGAATTTAATTGAGGGGTGTTGCTTCATTAGGTGTAATTATGGAACCATAATGAGGTTATAAGCCAAGCTATGTCTAAGCAAGTTGTGTGGTCTTAGAATTGAGTTCATGAACCTAATTAGCTTCCGTAAATTGTGTTTAGGCCAAGAGAAATCATCCCACACTTTTGTGTGTGTGTGGCCGAAAGAGGGAGCTTGGATTAAAGAGAAAAAGTGAGTAATTGTATCCAAGGTAGCTCTCTCCACTTTCTCTCATGTATAGATGTGTGCTTAGCTTGTCTTAAAATGTGTGTATATGTATTTTTAAGCCATGAAAAGTATGCTAGCATGATTTTATATACCATGATTTCATGATGACATATTATATTTCTAAATGATGTTATGATGTGTGCTTGGGTTTGCATGAGTGTGGTGAGGCCAAGAATCCTTAGCTATGGTGAGGATGAGCCAAGAACCCTTGAGATTGGTTGAGACAAAGTAAATAGTCTCCTAAAAATAAGATAGACTCCCAAGAGCATGGTTGAGTCTAAGAATCTCTTAAAGAATGAGTGAGGCAAGTCTAATATCCACAAGAAATTAGGTGAGGCCAATCCACTTGCTTGGCAAGCCTTTGTATGCTATGTGTGACTTTTTCAAATGCTAAGAATGTTCCTTGAATGATTGCACATGTCCACATGCCATGCATGCATTTATGAAACTTGTTTGCATCTATTATGTATGATTGAATAGGAAATGAGCTATTAGGATTCTTTGAATCTCATCCCCTCCTCTCTAGTGATCTAACATGCTAGGTGGATCAAGTGAACAAGGTAATGGAAGCCAACTACCTTGAAAAAGAGAGCTTGATATGATATGTGGATGCTAGAATGTAAAGTGAGTATATAATGCCAAGTTATGGTTCTTGAAAAGTTTATGTAAGTGTGTATAAGTGTAGATGAAATGGTCAAAATGAGATGCATGAGGGTTGGGACCATTTGGGCAGCTCACACAAGTCCTAAATATGCTTTTAACTTGCCCAAGAGGTGCCAAATCCCAAGGAAAGCCATTTGGACATTTTGGTATCCCATATGGAGCCAAAATTGACCAATTTAGAACCGTATATCACTTTTTATCCAAATGAGCTTTTCTTAATCTAAGATTTTGTATGTAATTAGAGCTTGTTAAAAGATTTTTGGAAAGCTAAAAAGCATAATTTTTTTAGGTCTACAAAATATTTGATGAATTTTTAAAGTTGACAAATTTTCTAGTTTTGGTCATGTCACTGTTCATACTGGTACGAAACTAGTTTTGGTCATGTCACTATTCATATTGGTCCGAAAATGAAATCTATCACACATGGCTCAAATGATGTCCAATTATCACAAAATTTTATACAGAGAAACCAGATATTCACAGTGACTTGTGTCAACTAGAAGTACCTCATTTGGAGGTCTAAATAAGGAGATATGAATTTTCAAAGAATCTGTCTAGTATCAGGAACTTTACCCAACCTCAGCTACTATTTGATTAGATTTTAAGGTCTAGGCATACCTGAACTGATCTGGAGTTATTTTTTCCCTCTAGCTAACATCCATAGATTTCCAGATTGGTATCATTTGCATGGATTGGATTTTTGTGAAATTAATTGGACATTTTTGAAGTTTGCTGCAAAATTCTATGACAGCACCAGTAGACAGCCTGACCTATTGACCATTTCGTGTGTCAAATGTCCTCTGTGTTGGATGTTATGGTCTGGACCTATTTTTATATGAGTTAGACATTTGTGGCTTTCCAAAATGGCTAAGAATGCATGATTGTAATTTTTCTAGAATTAGTTATGATTTTCCAAAGTTATGCAGAAAGGAGGCAAAATTTGGCAGAAATTATGTGTATATTTCATGCATTCCTTTGAGTTTCTTGAGATGTAGGCCACTTTTGATCATTCAAATGAGTTGTACTCATGTAATTAAATATGAGAATATGTAGTATAAGCTCACATGGTCCACATGACATGGAATGAAATTTTATACATGATGCAACGCAAAAGAATGTATCATGTTGATGGATTTTCTCACTTCCTTCATGGAATGTTTCATGTGAGCATGCAAATGTGTATGAAATGAGTTAGAAATATATGGTGTTATAGGACATCTCGGAATGGTTTCAATATGACTATAAGGAGGATTAGACCTCACTTACTTTCTCTAGCAAGCCTCTTCATATCAACGAGATCATTTCTCATCATTTATATCTAAGGCTTGCCATTGATAACGGCAAGTTATCACATCTCATCAAGCTCTAGTCGTCAGATCCTTCAACTTTGCTTAAACTTAGCTCTGCTCAAGCTACTCTTTCCCGGTGTCCACTAGCTATTCTAAGACCATCATACAACTTACTCATCATGAATAAAGCCATAAATTATACTTATACACCCAACATGCCTCATATAAGACTATCCCTATTCATTCAAGCCTTTACATAGCCCTATTTCCATATTGTCAAGCCAAATCCAATCCGATAGAGCCTATAACTTTGTTTTGATACCAATAAATGTAACATCATATATTTCTAGCTCATTTCACAACATTTTCATGCTTTACATTCATAGATTCCATGAAAGAGCAAGAAAAAGGGAATTAAATAATGTATTTCTTTGCATTGCGTTACGTACAAAAATTCTATTCGATGTCACGTAGACCATGTGAGCTCATACAACATATTTTCATATTTAATTACATGAATACAACTCATTGGAATCATCAAAATTGGCCTACATCTCAAGGAACTCGAAGAAAAGCTTAAAATACACATACATATTTTCGGCCAGATTTCTCTGCTTTTCTGTCACAAATTTGGAAAATCATAATTAATTCTAGAAACATTAAAATCATGCACTCTTGGTCATTCTGGGAAGCTACACATGTCTACTTCATTCTAAGAATATGTCCAAACCATAACATCTAACACAAAGAACATTTGACATTCGAAATTGTCTAGAGGTTAGGCTGTCCACTGGTGCTGTCACAAAATTCTGTAGTACACTTCAAAAATGTCTAATTAATTCCAAAAAAATCCAATCCATGTAATTGATAAGAATCTAGAAAGCTGTAGATGTTAGCTAAAGGAAAAAAATAACTCCAAAACAATTCAGGCATGTCCAGACTAATCAAATAGTAACTGAGGTCAACTGAAGTTCCTGATACTGGACAGATTATTTGGAAATTCATATCTCCCTCTCTAGACATCCAAATGAGGTGCTTCTAGTTGGTACAAGTCATTAGAAATGTCTAATTTCTCTTTATAAAATTTCATGGCAATTGGACATCATCTGAGCCCTGTGTGATAGATTTCATTTTCGAACCAGTATGAATAGTGACATGACCAAAACTAGAAAATTTCCAACTTTGAAAATTCATCAAATGTTCTGTAGACCTCCAAAAATTCTGTTCTTTAGCTTCCCAAAAAGCTCTCAAGAAGCTCTAATTGCATGCCAAATCTCAGATCAAGAAGAGCTTATTTGGATAACAAGTGATATAGGGTTCCTTTATGGTCAATTTTAGCTCCATATAGGATACCAAAATGTCCGAATGGCTTTCCTTAGGGTTTAGCACCTCTTGAGCAAGTCTAAAAGCATAATTAGGACTTGTGCAAGCTGCCCAAATGGTCCCAACCATCATGCATCTCATTTTGGCCATCTCACTCACACTTATACACATTTCCATAATATCATTCAAGAAGCCACATTGCCATATCAAGCTCATTTTACATTCTAATATTCTCATGCCATACTTTCTCACTTATACATGACACATCAACGTATTTATACATGTTCATGACTTTATAAGACATATACAACCATGGATTACAACATATGCCATTCTTATGGCCTTAAAGTAACAAAATTTCCACATTTTAATGTCATTCCTTCATCTCTCATGTGGTTGGCTCCCATTGCCTTGCTCCTTGAGTCCACCTAACACATTAGAACATTAGAGAGGAGGGAATGAGATTCAAAGAATTCCAATAACTCATCTCCCATTCAATCATATATAATGAATGCAAAACAAGTCTCATAAATGCATGTACGGTCATGTTAACATATGCAAACATTCCAGAGGCATTTTCTTCATTTGAGAAAGTCATACATAGCATACAAAGGCTTGCTAAGCAAGTGGATTGGCCTCACCTAATTTCTTGTGAATTTTGGACTTGCCTCACCCATTCTTTAAGAGATTCTTAGACTTAACCATGCTCTCGGGAGTCCATCTCACTTTTGGGAGACTCTTTAGTTTGTCTCAACCAATCTTAAGGGTTCTTGGCTCATCTTCACCATGGCTAAGAGTTCTTGGCCTCACCACACTCAAGCAAACCTAAGCACACATCAAGAACATCATATAAGAGCATATTATAACATCATGGCACCATGGAATCAAAGTCATGCTAGAACACTTTTCATTGCTTAAAAATACACATACACACATTCAAAGACAAGTTAAGCATATATCTATGCATGAGAGAAGGTGGAGAGAGCTACCTTGTTAGCATTTGTACACTTTTTCCTTAAGTCTTAAATCCTCTCCCTTGACCTCACACACCGAAGAAGGTGGAGATCATTCCACTTAGCCTAAACACATCATATGGAAGCTAATTATATTCTGGAAGCAAGGTCTAAGGCCACACAACTTGCTTAAACACTAGCTTGGATCATTAGCCCCTTTATGTTTCCAAGAATGCACCCAATGAATCAACACCCATCAAATAAATTCTAGGCCCCATTCTTTCCCTTCAAATGTGATTCTTGACTCCTTTTAAGTCTGTTGGAGTCATCACACAATTAAAACCAAGAGCCTAATTACATGTTGCTTCTTTAGGTCATAATATGGAACATAAAGCACCAACTCACTTTCTATGGGTTCTAAATTTTTCCCAAGGCCTCCCCTCATTTTCATTCATCATATATGACTCAAGAATGGGCTTAGAAAAATTTAAACATCTCCCTAGCTATGCACATTCATCTAGGCCGAGACTAGGAGCATTTTTGGCTTCCATAAAGTTTAGTTTGTTTTATCAAGGGAAAATACATATGGGGAGCCTCTTAGGGATCTTAGGAGCTCAATTAAACTCTTATTTAGGCCTAGAAATTACTGTATAAAATCAGACTTTACAATGTGCAATTGAAACCCTAAAAATTGCATCTTGAAATCTAATGGCTTTTTGTTAATTCCCTTTGCATATTGTTAACCTCCACACCCTTTTTCCTTAGAATCACTCTTGGTTCTTCCTAAAAAATCAAATCCTCTTAGGTCTTCTCAAGTGGGGTGAAATGGTGGAGAAGGGGAGCAAGGGGTAGCAACCTTGGAAGAAAAAATACCTTGTTTTCATGGCTTTTCTCACTTGAATCTTATCTTCTTTGAGCTCCTATCTTCAAATCTGAATATTTCTCTTAATTTTTCCCTTAAAACAGATTTGTAAACTTCATTTTAATCAAAGGAAACAAAGGAGAATGGAGGAGAGGAGGTTTGGATGGAAGAAAGCATGAAAAACTACTAAATTTCCTTACCTTTTTGCTTGAATTTCTCCTCCTTTTCTTCTTCCCTTAGTGTGTGACTCTCCTAGGGTTTCTTCTCTGAATTTGGGCAGAACAATCTGAAGCTAAATGAAGGAGAGAGTGAGGCGCCACCTATTTATAGGGGGAGGAAGAAACACTTTTCAAAATTTCCCATTTTACCCTTCTTTCTTGGCATTTTCATTTTCTCCTTTATTTTAGCTCCTTTTTTAGAATCGTCTTTTCCATTATAAAATTTAGGCTTTGTAACAGCCAGAAAAAAAAAGAAAAGAGAAAAGAAAAGGAAAAGAGAAAGTTGAAAATTTTCAAGGGCTGGAAAATTTTCTAAGTCTTCTCGCCATAGCGAGAAATAGCCTCGCAATAGCGAGAATGCCTCATCACCGTAGCGAAAATATTTCTAGCTATAGCAAGTGCGGGCATTCCATACAAAAACTAGGGAGTTGCTCGCCGTAGCGACGCCATAGCAAAGGCAGAGGTCTGGAACAGACCCGAACTCGCCATAGCGATGCTATAACGAAGGTCTGGAACATACATGAGCTCGCCGTAGCGAGGGCAATGACTCGCTATAGCGAGAGCGGTCCAAAAAAGTGAGAAAAAGAGAATTTGACTTTTTAAAAGCTTCCAAATCTCTTCTTCCTTCTTCTAACCGACTCAAGCTCGCTTTATGAGAGAGAAAAGGGCGGAGGAGAGAGAGAGAAGCTTAGGAGAAGAAGAAAGGTAAGAATTCTCATGGCTTTTCTCTTCATATGTTTCCCTTCTCCCTTTCCCCTCTCTTTCCACGGTTTAGATAACAAAGATGCTTAGGTCTTGAGTTTGGTTCAGAAGAGAGAGAGTGGGAAATCACTCTTGAGAGAGAGATTAGAAGTTATGTAGTCTTCTCTTTCTTGCTTTCCCTTCTTAAAAGCTTGAGAAGGTTGAGAAAAGAGAGAGGTTAGTTAATAGATTCTAGTGAGAGAAAGAAACCTAGTTTGAGAAGCTCAGTAGGGTTGATTAGAATAGATCCCTAACTTAAGAATCAATTATTAAGGAATTAATTCTATGCTTTTGTGTGGTTAGGCTCAAGAGAAGTTCTCCCATCTAGAAGTGGTAGTGAAATCCACAAGGGAGGAGACAAGTGAAAGAGGAAGTTGTGACTAGCTAATAAGGTAGTTCTCTCCACCTTCTTTCATGCATAATTGTGTGTTTACATTGTCTTACTTGTATGTATGTATGATATGAGCTATGAGAAGTGTGTTAGCATGATGAGATATTATGAATTGAAATGATGATTTATATGATTGTTTTGGTTTGCTTGAGGAATGGAAAAGCCAATAACCCCTAAGCCAAGGTGAGGACGAGCCAAGCCCATAAGTTGGTTGAGACAAGAGTAAAGAGTCTCCCAAAAGTGAGGTTGACTCCCAAAGAGTAAGGGTTGAGTCTAAGGACCTCTTAAGAATGGGTGAGGCAAGTTCAAAAGCCACAAGTGAGTGGGTGAGGCTACTCCATGTACTTAGCAAGCTTCTAAATGTCATGTATGGCCTACTCACATGTTGAGAATGTTTTTCCTTTATGCATGGCCAATTCACATGTTTTAAATGCTTTCATCATGGTTTTATATGCTAACATGCCATACATGCATGGTGAGACTTGTTGCATGCTATATATGTGTGATTGAATGAGAGTTGAACAACTGAGATTCTTTGAATCTCACCCTCCCTCTCCACCATCCAAACATGCTAGGTGGACCAAGTGAGACTAGAGATGGGAACCACCAAGCATGAAGCTAGGGAGACCAATAAAGACTTGGCAAAGAGCTCCTTGTAAATGTGTTGTATATGAGATATGAAATGTAAATTGATAATGTGTATGATGTAGTCCCTAAGAGTATTTGCAAGACAATGTATGTATGATGATGTATATATGAGAATGAGGCCTATTGTGAATGAAGAGACAACTTTGATGTGAAATGCTCAATGTTAGTATAGGCTATATGGGTGCATAAGTGGGCATGGGATAGTGAGTTTATCCAATCTAAGTTGTTAGACACTTGAGCCATGATTGATGACTCCTATAGATGCCTTCTCATGTGTTCAAGGAATCTTAGAGGTAGAAGAACTAAGATTGGACCCCCATGAGCCCCACTTTTAGCCAAGAAAGTGGCTTTTTGCACATGATGTCAAGAGGTAACCATATGACCTCTTCTTGCTATGAAATTTGACATGTAACTAGATCATGTTTAGAGCTTTTTGTGAAGCTAGATTTCATGTCATTTAGAGGTCTATAGCATTCTCTATGATTTTTCAAAGTTGACATCAGAAATTCAGATTTCAGAAAACACTGTTCATTTGGTCAGTTTAGAAATCGTGTCATCCGAGGGGCAAACGTAGTCCAATGGCTACGAAATTTTTATACACAGAAACTAGATGGTCACAGTGACTTTTAGGAACTGGAAGCACCTCATTTAGAGGTCTAGAGAGGAAGTTATGCAATTTCGAAGTTCCTGCCCAGAATCAGACACCCAACCAGACCCGAAGTACTGTTTCATCAGTTTCCGGGAATTTGGCTTGGTGAACCGATCTGGAGATATTTTTCCTGTTTATCTAACATCCACATCTTTCCATAGAGATATCATTTTCAAGCATTGGATTTTTGTCGAATTAGTTAGACATTTTCAAAGTCCATATCAGTAAATTGTGACAGCAAAAGAGCCCCTCTGACCAGTGGACAATTTTTGATGTCAAACGTATGATATGTGAGATATTGAGACTTCTACATATTTTTAACATGAAGTAGACGTCCTAAGATTTCTAGAATGACCAAGATCATCCAGATACGATTTTTCTGCATTTAGTTATGCATTTCCAAACTTAGCCCAGAAATGAAGCAAAAGCTGCCAAGAACGAAAATGCATGTCTCAAATCCCTTTCTACTTTCCATGAGTTTAAAGCATATTGTTGGGATTGAAATGAGTCTTAGTAGTAAAATTAAGCATGAGGATGTAGAGAAAGAGCTCACCTGGTCCATGTGACTTCAAAGTGGAAATCTACATGATGCCATAGAAAAGAAGCATAAGGTAGAGCAAATGACCTCCCTTGTATGCTTAGCATGGGTATATGAGGATGTAAGGCATGATGGGTATGAGCTAGAAAGTAAGGTGTTACAGGCTTCAATTTAGTAAAATACCTTTGGAATCACTCAAATCAGAGCTAAAACCATCCTCAATAGGTCCGTCAAAGTTGAGGTACACTGACGTCAAAAAACGTCTACCGGAGAGGCTTTAACTGTCCCAGGCCTTTTCATGGTTTTCAAGGCCTTTGAGAACTTTGGAGAACTCAAAACTTTCATTTAGAAAGCCCTCCTATTTCAATTCCAAAAATTGTTCAAAATTATAAAAATGCCATTACATTTCGTAGGTTTTTCGTAAGAAATTGTTTCTTCATTCTAGCTCCATTTTTCTTTTTTTTGAGCCTGTGATTCTCATTTTTAGGAGTCTAGAATGCTTCCCAAATTTTTCAGGACCTTAACTAATTCATTTCGGCTCTCCTTTTATATCTGGTGAATTTTGTTTGGTGATGGAGAAACTGTACATTATGTTTTTCATGTTTTTTCTCATTTTCAGAGAACTGGATGTTACAATGAGCTAGTAAGAAAAAGCACCAAGATGAACAGTGAACATTATATTGAAATAAATGAGTAAATAGGTAAAAATCTCCAATGGCTTTGATGAACAAATAAAGGTAATGAGACCTTCTAGGAAGTCATTGGGAGATGATACAGGAGACTTAATACTAAATGAATTACCTCCCCGAGGTACGTGAATGAGTCCATTGAGAAGAACATTAACCCCTACGACTGAGTTAAGACTAATAAGATATTATTAGTGAGCTTTCCCAAGATAAGATCAAAATTATAAGAGCATAATTTAGAGTCAGAACGTATTTCCCTTATGAAAAGGACTACCATGTACTCCATAATGATAGTACAAGAAAATAAGAGCTCTCATTAAGGGCTTATAATGATAGTATAGAAAGAAACATGAAAGAGCCAAGAAAATGGGAAGAAAAGGCCAGTTAAGGAGAATATCAGAGAGATTAGATGAGGTTGCACCTTTAAATTTTGAGGACAAAATTTATTTAAGGGGGGAAGAAATGTAATATCCGGTTCTCCAAAAACATGAGAAAATACGAGAAACATAACATTTAGTTTCTCCATAAATATACGAAAATTACTAGATACAAAAGGAAGTCCCTGAAAGAGAAGGATTTGAGATCCAATAAAATTAGAATAATATTATAGATTTCAAATAATGATAATCCAAGGCTAGAGGTACCCTGAAATCAAAGTCAAAATAACCAATCAGAATTTAATGAAAATGTAACATAACGTAATGACATTTTCGTAATTTTGTGCACTTTCTAGAAAACTCAAAGGAGAGAGTTTTAAATGGCAAAAATGAGTTTCTCAAGGTTCTCAGAGGCCCTAAAAACTATAGGAACCCTTAGAACAATTAAAACCCCTCCGGTTTACAATTTAAAATGTTAGTGGACTCAAACTTTGATCCTCTTGTTTAAGAAAGTTTTAGATCCAATTTGAGTGATTCCAAAAGCATTTTATAAGTTAGAGAACCTAAATTTTATGATAGAAAAGACAGTTCTAAAAAAAAAGAGTTGAAATGAGCCTAAAATGAAAAAACTAAGAACAAAGGGCAAAATGGGAAATTTGAAATGTCTTAAACGGGTCCTTAGCCTATATATATCACACCCCATTTCCTCCTATCACCTTAGCTGACTTTCCTCTGCACCAAAATAGAACCTTAAGCTCCTTGAGGTGGCACACAAAGTGGGAGGAAGAAGGGAAGAGAAAACCAAGCAAAAAGGTAAGGAAATCCATGGCTTTTCATGCTTCTTCTTTTACCAATCTTGCTCTCCTCCTTCTCTTCTTTCTTTTTATGGATTTAGTGATGTATTTGGGTCCATTTTGAGGTCATACTAAGGGGGAAATTTTGAATTTCAAGAGGAGAATCTAAGCAAAAGGTAGAGCATCCAAGAAAGGCTAGGAAAACAAGGTAGTTTGGTTTTTTTCATACTTCTTCTTCCATGTTCTTCTTTTTGTACATTTCACCCTATGTATGGACAGCCAAGAGGAGTTTAAATTTTAACCAAACCAAGGATGAATCTTAGGAAAATGAGTGAGGAGAATAAGAATTTGCAAAGGAAACAAAGAAATACTATGAAATTCCAAGATAGAAAAGTTAGGGTTTTAGTTGCGCCTTGGTTTGTAAGATAAGTTCTAGCCATAAATTAAGATGTTTAATAGTCCATATGAGTTTCTAAGACACCAAGAGAGCCTCCCACATGTTTCTCCCACTAAGGAAATCAAAACAACTCCATTAGTGCCATTTTGGAGCATAGCCTTGGCCTAGCATGGAAAGAGCACCAAGGGAGTGTTATAATTTCTTCCAAACTTGGTTTTGTATCATATATGATAGGAGAGGATGAGAGGAAGCCTTGGAAAAATTTTATAAGTCATGGATAGTGAAATGTAGCTATAGGTTCCATATTGTGACTTAAAAAAGCAACACCTAGCTAGACTCCTTGAAATGAATGTGTGATGGCTCCAAGGAGTTTAAATGGAGTCGAGTCATAAACTAAGGGAGGGAATGGAGCCAAGATTATGTTTTCTCGAGGTTGCTTCATTAGGTGCAATGTGAAACCATAAATAAGCCATAGGAACAATCTAGCTTTTAAAGTGAGTGTGTGGCTTTAGAAATTGTTCCAAGAGTGTAATTGGCTTCCATATGATGTGTCTAGGCCAAAGGAATCAAGTCTTACATCCTTGTGAGTGCATGGCTGAGGGAAAGGAAGCATTTCAAAAAGGAAAATTATGCTTGTATAGCCAAGGTAACTCTCTCTTCTTTATTTCATATATGAGTGGATGTTTATCTTGTCTTTGAATGTGTGCATGAATGTTTTAAGCTATGAAAGATGTTTTAGCATGTATCTATATGCCATGGTACCATGATGTTATGTTATGTACTTAAATGATGTTTTATGAACATGTTTTGGTTTGCTTGAGTGTGGTAAGCCAAAAATTCCTTAGCTAGAGTGAGGATAAGCCAAAAGTCCCCAAGAATGGGTGAGACAAAATCAAAAGTCTCTAAAAAGTGAGACTTGGTCAAGAACTCCTTAAGAAAATGGGTGAGGCAAGTCCAAAATCTCCCAAGATAAGTGGATGAGGCTAAACCATCTTCTTGGCAAACCTATGTATGCTTTATATGACTTCTTGAATGCAAGAAAAGTTCTATAAATGATCATGCACTCCATGATATCCATACATGCATTTTTAGACTTGGATTTGAATTCTTTATGTATGGTTGAAAGGGAGAAGAGCTTTTGGGATTCCTATAATCTCATTCCTTCCTCCCCATTGCCTAAAATCTCTAAGGGGACCAAGTAAACCAAGGAATGGGAGTCACCAAACTTGAAGAAGAGAGATTGACAAGAAAGTGTGTGATTTTGTTCACCTTGTAACCATTTTGATGGCATATGATGTAATCCTAGGATGGATATATTGTACAACCACTTGATCATGTATAAATATATGGATACTTGATGTATATATAAGATTTGATGTCATGTGAATGTTGTAACAAATTCTTGACATTAAATGGCAAGATATAACCTATGTATTATTGTGCATACCTTAGGGTGAGAGAGTGAGTTTATAAAATCTAGATTTGTGCACCTTTGAGACATGTTTAATAGACTATTTTTGTGCTTTCCCACATGCTCAAGTAGCCATGAATGTCTTAGAAGCTAATGTGGACCATTTGAGACCCTTAGAAGGCACAAAATTGACAATTTTGGAACCCAATATTAATATCTTACCAAATGAACCAATTTCCTCATGACATTTGGTATGCATATAGATCTCATCTAGAGATTGTTTGGAAGCTAAAGACCAGATTATTTGGAGCTCTGTGGAATTAATTATGAATTTTCAAAGTTGCCAAATTTTAATTTTTTTGGTATAGTTATTGTTCATATGATTAGTTTCTTCTCCTGTGTCATTCAAGGGGCCAATGGTGTCCAAAGCTCATTAAATTTTACAAGCATAAACTAGACATGATAAATTTCAATGGCCACTAAGATCACCCCAATTGGATGTCTAAGTAGAGAGATATGAATTTTTGAAGTTCTATGGCGGTATTAGTAGCGCCTGCTGAGTTTGGGTATTGTTCCATTAATTTCTAGTAGCTAGACGTTCCTGTTTTGATATGGAAATATTTTTAACATAAATTAAACATTTGTAGCTTTCCAGAATGGTATAGTATGCTTGATTTCAATTTTTCTAGAATTAGTTATAATTTTTCAAATTTTATGACAGAAATTTGGCATACGCACCCGAGGCAACCTTCCATTTTTTTGTGTATATATGCTATGGGCTCGAGTTGTTGGCCACATTTTGAAATGGTTTTGAGTTGTATGTATATATTTAAATAAGAGAATGAGATGGATGAGTTCATATGGCCCACAGTACATGAAATGAAATTTGTATCCTTGACATAATGCAAAAATAATCTCTTATTTTAATGGATTTTTCTTAAAACTCATGTGTTATTCAAGGAAGTATGCCTAGAAATGAGATGAGATGTATTAAATGAATATGGTGTTATAGTAGGGAGTGTTTCTTTGAGTTCTAATGAATTTAGAGACTTAGATATGATAAATAAATAATTATGGAAGCATTGGATTGAATTTAGGAACCATAGAATGGAAATTGAAATTTTAAGGACCTAAATGAGGTTAATGAAGGAAGTTTGTTCAAAATCCATCTAACTAATCATGTAATGATTCAAATGAGTTTCTTAAGAGTTATGAGACTTATACAAAGCAAGAGTTTAGGTTTAGGAAAGCAAAAGCCAAAGGTTGCTTCATAATGGGCTTAAACGAATCTTAATTGGCACTTTGAATCCTAATGAGATTAAGTATTTTGGAACCTAGAATGAGTTCTATAGGATTAATTTACCTTATAAGTGTTCTATATAGGTCAAGCTAACCCAAACTCACTCATTTGTGGGTGTCAAACCAAAGAAAGTAAAGAAAAAGGAAGCTTATAAGTGGGATTATGTTATATCCAAGTTCCTAAAGTTACAAGGTAGTTTTATCTCCCTTTCTTGCATACATTTGAGTGTTTGAATGAGTTGAAATGCTTGCATGTATTGTTGTTTGATGTTTTCATGAGAAATGTTTCATTATGTCTCCGTATGAACTATATAAGCATTATATGTGTAATACCTAGTTCTTCCATAAATGGCCAAAAACTAATTAGTTATAAAAGGAAGTCTCCTAAATGAGAAGAATTGAGGCTAAACAAAATTAGAGCAATGATCTAAACATCAAATAATGAGAATATAAGGCCAAAGGTGCCCTGAAAACGAAGCTATAATAGCTAAAAAAATCAGATGAAAACTAGTGGCATTTTCATAATTTTTGGCACTTTTTAGAATACTCAAATGAAGGATCTTTAAATAGAAAAATTGAGTTTCTCGAGGTTCTCAGAGGTACAAAAACCCCAGAAACCCCTAGAATAGTTCAAATCCTTCCAGTTTATGTTTTAGACCGTTGGTTAACCCGAATTTTGACCGGTTCGTTCAGGAAGGTTTTAAATCCAATTTGGGTGAAACCAAAGGAATCTTATAAGTTAGAGGACCTAAATTTTATGACAAAAAAGTCTCAAAAAATGAGTTGAAATGAGCCCAATTGGAAAGAAGTAAGAAGAGGGATTAAATTGTAATTTTTAAAAAGTTGTATAAATGAGTTCTAGCCCTCTTAAAACACGTCCCACCTCTGCCCTCTCCTCATAATCGAACTTCTCTGGTCTAAAATAGAACCATGGGCAGATGGGAGTGGCACACCTAAGGAGGGAGTAAGGAGAAAAAGATTCAAGGCAAAAAGGTAAGAAATTCCATAGATTTTTATGCTTCATCCTTCACCAACCTTGCTTTTCTCTTTCCCTTCTCTTCTCCTATAGTTTTATTGATTTGTTTGAGGATGTTCTATGGCTAGTCCAACAAGTGGAAGGGAGCATTTGAAGAAGAGACTAGAAAAAATGGAAAGCTCCTTAGAAAAGGCCTTAAAACAAGGTAAATCTTCATGGTTGTCTTTCTTCTTCTTAGTTACTTCTCCCATGATCATTTCATCCAGCTTTAACCCCATCTAATAGGAGATGAATTTTGACCAAACCAAGGGAGAAACATAGGTTTTACAGTATGAGAAACAAGAATATGCAATGAAATTCAAAAAAGAGGCATTAGAATTTAAGTTGTCAAAGTTAGGGATTTGGTTGCATCTTGATATGTATAGGACCTTTTAGTGGTAATTTAAGTTGTCTGAGAGTGTGTATAGGTTCTCAAGACACTGAGAAAGTCTCACATGTGCCAACTCCCTAAAGAAAATCTGTAAAACTCCATGGGCCCATAATCATGTCTATGTCTCAACCAAAGTAAGATCATGCACCTAGGGAGAGTTTTAGTTTCTTCTAAGGCTAGTTTCTTCTGAGGGACTTAATATGACTAGTAGACATCAAAGGAAGCATTGGAATAAATTTAGGAAGCATGGTTTGTGAGATGGAAGTGGAGACTCCATTTTAAGACATAAAGAAGCAACTTGTATCTAAGATCCTTGAATTGAATTTGTGATGACTCTAAGGAGTCTAAATGGAGTCAAGAGATTTAGATAGAAGGAGAAATTGGAGCCAAGATCATGAATTCCAATAGTTGCTTCATTGTGTCTTGTATGGAACCATAATTGTGTCGTGTCTTATAACAAAGTAGCCTTACATAGAGTTTGTGAGAAGCAAGAGCTTGTTCCAATGGTTGAAATATGCCTCATTTGATGTTTCTAGGCTAAGAGAATCAAGTGCCACCTAGTTGCATGTGCTTAGTCGAAAAGGGGAAGAAGAATTAAAGAGAAAAATTTGTATTCTTATTTCAAGGTAGCTCTCTAACCTTTCTCACATATATTACTTGGATGTTTACTTGTCTTTGAGTGATTGTGTGTATGTTTGAACTATGAGAAATATCCTAGCCATTGATTACATGTTATAGTACCATTATATTTCTTGAAATGTGTTTATGAATACAAAGTGGCTTGAATGGGTTTGGTTATGCCAAAAGTCCCTTAGCATGGGTGAGGATAAGCCAAAAGTCCCTAGGAATGGGTGAGACAAAGCCAAAAGTCTCAAAAAGAGTAAGGCTAAGTCAAAAGTCCCTTGAAAGTGGGTGAGGCAAATCCAAAAATCCCAAAGAAATTGGATGAGCCTAGACCAATGCCCTTGAGAACCTATATTTGATATGAATGAGTTCATATGACATGGGAAATGATTTATGTACGTCCATTAGTCACTTAAATGTCATGCATACATTCTTTGACATGAAATTATATCCATTATATATGTTTGAAAGGGTTAAGAGCTATTGGGATTTTTTGAATCTCACTCTTCCCCTGTATATGTCTAACCATGTCTAGGTGAATCAAGTGGACCAAGAAATGGAGGCCAACAATCTTGAAGAATAAGAATTTGACAATAAAGTAGAGAAATAGGCTTTTTAATGGCATTTTGATGTCAAGAATTGTAACTATATTATGTAGACCTTTGAGAATATTTAAATATATATAAATATGGTGCATGTATCCATTTTTGTACCAAATGAATGAATATGTGAGTTTTTGCCACCCATGAGCCTTTATGTGTTTATGTATAAATTTAAGTGGCTAGGTGAGAGGAAGCTCCATGATGATTTAAACCATTTGGCATGCTTTCTTCTGCTATAATTGTGCTTTTGGACTTGCTCAAGTGGCTATGAAATGTTAAGAAAGTCATTTGGTACCTTATGAACCTATTTTGGACTTCAAAATTGACCATTTCTTGAGCTTAACCAAATGGATGTGTTTTTACATGCAATTTGGCCAGAAAATATCTCTCATTTAGAGCTTTTCACAGAGCTAAAGAACACTCAATTTGGAGCTCTATAGAATTTATTATGATTTTTCAAAGTTGGTCAAATTATGTAGAATTGGTATGGATACTATTTATATGGTCAGTTTGCTTCTCTATGTCACGTGTAGGCTAAATGAAGTCCAATGATCATAAAACTTTATAGGCATAAACTAGACATCATAAGATTTCCAAATCCATTAATAGCACCCCATTTGGAGATTTATAGAGGGAGAAACAAATTTTTGAAGTTCTAGGTCTTGTAGTTGTTTGAGAACAGACCTGATGTACTATTCTATTACTTTTTGTAGGCTAAATCCTATTGTTCTGGTCTAAAACTATTTTTATTCATTATTTAACATCTATAGCTTTCTAGAAAGCTATCATATGCTTGATTTCAATTTTTCTAGAATTATTTATGAATTTCCAAAATTCATATCAGAAATTTAGACCAACAACCCGAAAGCAAAAATCTAATGTTGTGATGTATGGTTCTAGACCTGAGCTTTGTGAGATAAAATGTGATGTTTCTGATATGGGTGGATATAGTATGGATGTAAAATGAAATTGATGTGCCCACATTGTCCTTAAATGCAAGAATGAATTAGCTGGGCTCTCTGTGACGCAAAATTCTACTATTTAATGTGCTATTTTCATATCAATATTTAAGAATAAGCCTTGTTATATGGTTTAAAGGCTAGGAAGCTAAGGTATTACACTATGTATATGAAAGGCAATGAGATCACTCCTAACTCCCTTAAGGCATGGAATTGAGTACCGTAGCTTTTCCTTTGCTCAAGGTAGAGGATAGTTGAGCCTAGTAAAGTTTATGATGATGTTATGGCTTATGTATGAATGGGTTTTCATGTTTTAAGATGCATTTGATTCATATAAAGCATAAACATAGCATTCTTGCACCACATGCATGGCATTCACACATGGCATTGTTGTATGTATGGAATTGTTTGAGATTAGCTACTGAGATTCTTTCGAATCTCACCCCCCTATGCTTCTACTAACCATTTTAGGTTCACCAAGCCAAAGCCAAGACCATGAGAAGACATAAATTCTAGGATATGATGTATTAGAATTCCATTTTGTACCAAATCTTGACATATGTATGTATATGATACTTTGTATATACCATGATGGACCTATGATGTCTATGATGATGTTACTTCATGTGTAAAAGTATGAGAATAGCTAGGTATAACCATCTTGGGTAATGTATATGCATTATGATGGTATTTGATGAGTGAGATGGCATAAGTACACATGTAAATCTTAGGTTTCAAAGGGTCAAATCTTGATCCAATTAGTTTTGCATGCTATGGAATGATTAGAAATGTCTTTTAAGATGAAAGAAATGTACTCAATAAAAAAACCAATTGGATCCCAAATGGTCCAAATTAGAGCTAAAGTTGGTCTTAAAACTTTCATAAGCAACTCCTATGTGATGGAGGTGAGCTAGAAGACTTGAAAGAGCTTGAACAAAATCAAGAACTTGGAAACAAAAGGGCTAGATGTGACTCTAAAAGATGGCCAACAAAAGACCCATTGCAAGGTATGGGAAGCCCATGCACAAGATCAAGAGCCAAAGCTATGAAGGAGGCCTTGAATGGAGTGATCCAAAAACTAATGGACTTGAAGCCCATAGTCTTAGCTGAATATGAAGCCCAAAAGGAATAAAATGGCATGAAGATTATTTCATATCTACAAGATGCTAGACTAAGCCCAAAAGGAGCCTAATTGAAAGAGCCCAACCATTTTCCACAAAATTCTCTTAGTTTTATTTTGCTTTAATTTGATTGTTTCTGTTTCAGATTTTTAGTTTTATTAGGCACCATTCTTGGTGAATTTGTTCAAACTTAAATATCTTTTATTTTCCCGCCATGTAAATGGTGCTACCTAGGAGTTATTCTATGTTTAGGGTTTTATTTTTCAAATGCCTATATAAGGCCCACTTGTACTCCAATTATCTTTTCAGAATCATTTCTGACTTGTAAGGTTTCTCGTGTGGCCTTTGTGTGCTGGAGAAAATCTTTGACTTATCAAAGGAGTGGTTTCCTTTGTGGCATCCCGGATTAGGGTTCTAAGAGACGGGTTCTCTTAGGGTTCAATTCCATTGACCAACATCTCTTCTTCTTCTTCTTTGTTCCTTTCTTTGTTCTTTGTTGCTTGTTGTCCAGATCTATTTATTTGATTGTTCTTTGTTGCATGCCAAATTTTGATCACTGATCCGTGTCATTTGGGGTTCCTAGAATAGGTTTCTACAGAGTCTCACATCACTATGTCAAAAGTGGCTTAAATGATCTAGTTTGAGACTAAGATTTAGTACACATTTAGACCCCTCCTAGATTTTTTTGTCAAGTCAACTACCATAATTTTAGAGCTATACAAAATATTTTACAAATTTCTAAAATTGTGTAAATTTTTCAGTTAGGTCCTGGTACTATTCACACATAATAGGTCTAAATTTTCATGTTTTTTAAGGGTCAAATAAAGTCCAATGCTCATGAAGTTTTACAGACATATAGTTGGAATTATAAGCTTTCTAGGGCCATTGAGGAGTTTGCATAAAAAGGAGTTGTATAGAGGAAGTTATGAATTTTTGAAGTTAAAGGTTTGATTATGTCCAAGTACTGCAATAGCCACTAATATGCAAGGTTTTTTGTAGGCCAAATGAGCTTAGATGCTCTTGAAATTTTTACAACACATAGATCTCATCTTAAGCTTTCTGCTGAAATTACCAAATTTGGAGTTTTGTAGTTCAAGATATGAAATTTTAAAGTTTAGGCCTGCTACATGCCTCCAATTTTGACCTGCGGTACTATTCCATTGTATTTGGTTAGGAAAATGAACTCAATTTCTCCTAAAATTTTTATAGGATGTATTTCACATCCTAAGCTTTATATAGACACCTAATTTGCATGATTTGAAGTTGTATAGCCCAAGTTATGAAGTTTCAAAGTTAGTGTAAATTTTTGGCCACTATGTCCATTTTGAGTTTTTTTTATCTTTCTAAGGGGTTCCATGAGCTAAACACGATAAACTAAGTATGAAAAATTTTTTTATGATGGAAATGAATAAAGGAAAAGAAAGAAATGAATTTGGACCCTTGTAACTATATTTGACCCATAAATGTGCCGAATTTTGATGTTAAATTACATGTAAATGGATGTGAACTTGGTTCTTTATCTTCTTGATGTATATGAATGAGCTAAGAGAACTAATTATGACATTTTTCTATAGAAGAAATGTTTTGTCTCAAAGGTTTTAGGGTGGTTGCAAATGGTTTTGGGGTTTAAGGTTGGAATGGGCTAACCCAAGTGTTCAAAACACAATTAGCCCCATTAGAATGAATTGGGCCTCCCTTAGAATGAAGTTGGGCTTCTATAATTGATTCTTACCATAAGTAAATTAATCATAAGGCTCAAATATTAAATGTCCACCTTTATTTAAGTAATTTGTCTTAATCAACCCAAATCCACTATTAAAATTTTTTTCTGCTCAATAATGGCAAAAAATTATTAGTTTCAAAATGCCCAAAATAATCTATTTCCATAAAATTTCTTATTTTCCTTATTCTTCCTAAATTCCTCATAGTAATTTCCTTAATTCTTCATAATCACTCCTCATTAATTATAGGGTGTTATGTCTTCTTCCCTTCGCTTTCCTCCTCTTTTCCATACTTCTCTTGGTTTGGTTTAGAGTTGCTTAAGTTGGTTTTAAAGGTAGGAGATGGGCTGGTGTGACCTTATGAGGGAGGAGATGATATTTTAGGAAAATTTCAAAAATTCCATTTACATCCCTACACTTTAACCTTTTTTGTTTGAGCTTATCCTGTATCCTTTTTCAAAAACTGTCTTTTCCATACTAAAATTTAGATTCTTTAATTTATTAAAAATATATGCTTTGGAATTTCTGGGATTTAAAATAGTTTTAAAATGTTTAGTAAAAAATATTGCTACTAAGAAGCCTAAAATGTACACTATCAGGTATTTAACCATTCTAACCTTATTTGGTTCATCTAGTAAACTTATTTTGTCATATTGTGATGAGGAATATGGGTTTCTCTCATTAAATCTCATTATTTTTAAATCTCTAATTTTTCTCATTTTTTCAATTTGAATGGCCCTTTTTTCCTTTATTTTAAAACTTTTGTCTTTTTAGCCTTTTCCTTTCATTTTACTTGGGTTTGTAATCTATCATTATAATGTCAATTATCCTTTCTTTTAATATCTAGAAATTATCAAAATAGCGGTTATGACATTTCATCGCCTAAATAAAATTTTGTCCTCGAAATTTAGAAACATACCTTATTGAAATAACTCTAGATACTTCTTCCTAATCAGTTCTTCATGTTCCTAGGTGGCCTCCTCAGGATATAGCCCCTTCCAAACTACTTTCACTAGCTATATGCTTTTGTTCCTTAACTACTTAAGCTTAGCATTCACAATCAAATCTGGTGATACTATATAAGATAGATTGCCCTATAAATGAACGTTTTCATATTCTATGACATGTGAGGGGTCAAGTTGGTACTTTTTGAGCTAGGACACTTGAAAAACATCATGAATCTAGGCTAGGTTGGAAGAAAGGACTATTTTATAGGCTACTAGTCTAATTTGATCTAAAATTTATAATAGACCTCTGTACTTTAAACTAAACTTTTAGTTTTCATGGACCTACTTATCCCTATGATTGAAGACACTCTAATGAATGCATGGTCTTTAATCTTAAAATGTAACTACCTTCGTTTCCTATCATAATTAGAGTGACGATTCTAAAATTTAGAATAGACCTTTGTACTTTAAACTAAACTTTTAGTTTTCATGGACCTACTTATCTCTATGATTGAAGACACTCTAATGAATGCATGGTCTTTAATCTTAAACTTTAACTACCTTCTTTTCCTATCTGCATAATTTTTTTGTCTACTCTATGCTATTAAGAGTTTCTTTCTGATCAATTCTATATATCTGGAGGTTTAGTCAATTATATCTAGGCCTATAAGGCTCTTTTCTCCAAGCTCAAGCTAACAGACTAAAGATCCACATTTCCTCCCATACAAAGCCTCATAGGGTGTTGTTTGAATGCTAGAATGATAATTATTATTATCAGCCAACTTTGTTAGTGCCCAGTAAGTGTCCTAATTCCCTTTCATCTTCAGGACACAGGCCCTTAACTTGTCCTCTAGGATTTGGATAGTTCTCTTTGTCTAGCCATCTGTTTGGGGATGATATGTTATGTTAAATTTTAACTTAGTCCCTAAGGCATCCTATAATGATCTCTAGAAATTTGAAGTAAATCTAGGATCCCTATCTGAGACATAGCTTCTAGGTACACCATAGAGTTTATGTATGACTGGGATAACTTATCTAGCATATATATGGCTTTAATTAGTAAGAAGTAGGTAGATTTAGTAAATCTATCCATTATCACCTGTAATATCTGGTTCTCTAAAAATGAGAGAAAACGTGAGAAACTTAACATACAGTTTCTCCATAAACAAATGAAACTTACTGGATACAAAAAACAAGTCCCCCGAAATGAATTAGTTAAGGTCCCAAAAAATTTGAGAAGCATTACAGACTTCTAAAAATAAGAATCCTAGGTTCAAACGAAAAGAAAAATAGAGCTAGAATAAAGAAACAATTTCTTATGAAAATCTTACGAAACGTAATAGTATTTTCGTAATTTTGAGTAAATTTTAGAATTCACATAGGAGGTCTTTTTAAATGAAATTTTTGAGTTCTCCAAAGTTCTTAGAGGCCTTGAAAACCATGGGAAGCCCCGGGACAGCTGAAACCCCTCCGGTGGACATTTTCCAACGTCGGTGTGCCTGAACTTTGATGAATTTGTTCCGGAAGGTTTTAGCTTCGATTCGAGCAATTCCAAAGACATTTTACTAAATTGGGAACCTAAATTTCATAATAGAAAATATGGTTCTAAAAAAAGAGCTAAAACGAAGTAGAAACAAAAATGCCAAAAATGAAGGGCAAAATGGGAATTTATGAAAAGTGTTTCTTCCTCCCACTTATATGATGCACCCTTCTTCCCCTCTCATTTTGCTTGACCAAGTTCTGCCCAAAACCATAGAAAAACCCTAGGGGATGAGGTGCACAAGAGGAGGAAGAAAAGGAGGAGAAATTCAAGCAAAAAGGTATGGAAATTTAATAGTTTTTCATATTCTTTCTCTTCCAAACCTCCTCTCCTCCATTCTTCTTTGTTTCCAATGATTAAAATGAAGTTTTCAGATCTTTTTTAAAGGAGAAATTGAGGGAAAAATTCGGATTTGAAGAGAGGAGCTCAAAGAACACAAGATTCAAGTAAGAAAAACCATGAAAACAAGGTATTTTCTTCTTCCATGGTTGCTACCCTTTGCACCCCTTCCCCACCATTTCACCCCATTTGAGAAGACATAAGAGGAGTTGATTTTTAGGCAGAACCAAGAGTGATTCTTAGGAAAAAGGGTGTGGAGATTAAGAATATGTAAAGAGAATTAACAAATAACTATAGAAATTCAAGATGCAAAGTCTAGGGTTTCATATGTTCCTTGAAAAATCTGATTTGATACCTTGATTTCTATATCTAAATGAGAGTTTAAATGAGCTCCTAAGATCCATAGAAGTCTCCCCATGTGCTTACTCCATCAAAGAAACAAAGCAAACTCCATAGAAGCCAAAGTCTTCCATAGCCTCGGCCTAAAGTGGTTTATATAGCTAGGGATAGTTTTAAATTTTTCTAAGCCCATTCTTGTGTCATATATGATGAATGAAAATGAGGGAGGCCTTGGAAAAAATTTAGAACCCATAGAAAGTGAGTTTATGCTTTAGGTTCCATATTATGACCTAAAGAAGCAACATGAAGTTAGGCTCTTTATTTTAATTGTGTGATGACTCCAAGAGGCTTAAAAGGAGTCAAGAATCATATTTGAAAGGAAAGAATGGATCTTAGAATTTATTTAAGGGGTGTTGCTTCATTAGGTGAAATTATGGACCATAATGAAGTCATAAGCCAACCTAGTGTCTAAGCAAATTATATGACCTTAAAATTTGTTTAATGAACCTAATTGGCTTCCATAAATTGTGTCTAGGCCAAGAGAAAGCATCTCCACAAGTTTTTGTGTGTGTGGCCGAAAAGAGGAGCTTGAATCCAAAGAGAAAAGTGTGTGATTATGTGCAAGGTAGCTCTCTCCACCTTCTCTCATGCATGGATGTGTACTTAGCTTGTCTTAGAATGTGTGTATGTGTATTTTCAAGCCATGAAAAGTATGCTAGAATGATTTTATATGCCATGGTTTCATGATGACATACTATGTTTCATATGATGTTTTGTTGTGTGCTTGGGTTTTCTTGAGTGTGGTGAGACCAAGAACCCTTAGCTATGGTGAGGATGAGCCAAGAACCCTTAAAATTAGTTAAGACAAAGCAAAAAGACTCCCAAAAGCAAAGTGGGCTCCCAAGAGCATGGTTGAGTTCAAGAATGCATTAAAGAATAGGTGAGGCAAGTCCAACATCCACAAGAAATTAGGTGAGGCCAATCCATTTTCTTGGCAAGTCCTTGTATACTATGAGTGACTTTTTCAAATGTTAAGAATGCTTCTTGAATGATTTCACATGTCCATATGCCATGCATGCATTTATAAGACTTGTTTTGCATCCATTATGTGTGATTGAATGGGAGATGAGCTATTGGGATTCTTTGAATCTCATTCCCTCCTCTCTAATGATCTAACATGCTAGGTGGACAAAAGAAACAAGGTAATGGGAGCCAACAACCTTGAAGGAAAGAGTTTGACAACAAAGTGCTTGAATTTTGTTACTTTAAAGCCATATTGTTGTCAAAAGATGTAACCCATGCTTGTATATGGTCTATTACCTTTGGAACATATGTAATTATAATAATATATGATGTAGAAATAAAAGTATGTGTTATGTGAATGATAGAATGTGAATTGAGTATGTATGGCAAAGATAGCTTCATGAATGAATTTATGGAAATGTGTATAAGTGTGGGTTAAATGGCCGAAATGAGATGCAGGGAGTTTAGGACCATTTGGGTAGCTTAGAAAAGTCTTTATTATGCTTTTAGACTTGCGAAAGAGCTGCCAAACCTCATGGAAGACTATTTGGTCACTTTGGTATCCCATATGGAGCCAAAATTGACCAAATGGGAACCCTGTGTCACTTTTTGCCTAAATGAACTTTTCTTGTTCTGAAATTTGGCATGAAATTAGGGTCCATTGAGAGCTTTTTGGGAAGCTAAAGTATGAAATTTTCGAAGGTCCACAGAATATTTGATGAATTTTCAAATTTGGCAAATTTTCTAGTTTTGGTCTGATATATTGTTCACTTGGTTAGAAAATAAAATCTGTCGTACAGGGCCCAAATGATGTCCAATTGCCACAAAATTGTATACACAGAAACTAGATGTTCCCACTGACTTGTGCCAACTAGAATCACCTCATTTGGATGTCTAGAGAGGGAGATATGAATTTTCTAAGTTTCTGTCCAGTATCAGGGAATTTACCCAACCTCGGTCAGTGTTTGATTGGATTTCGAGGTCTGAGAGTGCCTAAACTGGTCTGGAGTTATTTTTCTCCTCTATTTAACATCCTCATCTTTCCATATTGGTATCACTTGCATGGAATGGATTTTTTTGGAATTAATTGGACATTTTTGAAGTTTTCTATAGAAACTTGTGACAGTACCAAGTGACAGCCAGACCTCTGGACTTTTTCGAATGCCAAACTCCTTCTGTGATGGATGTTATGGTCTAGAAATATTTTTTACATGAAGTAGACATGTGTAACGTTCCATAATGGCCAAGAACATATGGATTCAATTTTTCTAGAATTAGTTATGATTTTCCAAAGTTTGTGACAAAAATGGCAAAATTCTAGCCGAGAATTTAAGCATGAGTTTTATGCTTCCCTTTGACTTTCACGAGTTATAGGCCACTTTTGGTGATGGATTTGAGTTTTATCAATGTAATTAAATATGATAATTTGATGTATGAGCTCACACGGCCCACGTGACATTGAATAGAATTTTTAAATACAACACAACATAAGGAAATATATTATTTTGATTCCTTTTTCCTTACTCTTTCATAGATTGATGATGTAAAGCATGTGAATATCATGAAATGAGTTAGAAATATATGGTGTTACATCACCCATATTATATCATACGCCAATAATGTTCTAGGGAAACCCATAATAAAATCCATAAAAATACTATCCCATTTCTACTTAGAAATATCAAATGGTTAAGTAACCTAACTAGTCTCTGGTGCTCAATCTTAATTCTCTGACATATTAGACTTTTACTACATACTTTGCTATGCCAATTATCATCCCAGTCCATTAGAATATTTTCTTTAAATCATGATATGTCTTATTACTATTTGGATGAATCGTGTGCCTACTTTTATATGCCTCTTCTAGTATTCTATCTCTTAACTTATCCTTCCTAGGTACACATAACCTATCTCTGTATCTCACTATCCCATCCTCAGATATATTAAACTCTAAGGTTCCACCCTAAGATATATGGTCTCTCACTTCTCTTGAGTACTGGTCCTCTTTCTAGGCTTTTCTTATTTGATTTCTCAACTTATTTTCTATTCGAGCTTCACTCATTAGCAGTTTATTGGAATGCACCCTATATGAGAGATTCATGTCTCTAAACTTTTCTATAAGTACCATGCTTTTTCACCATCATCATGACTATATGCTTGGACTTTCTACTTAATGTATCTTCTACTACATTAGCCTTACATGGATAATACTTAAGATATAATCATAATCTTTTAAGAACTCTAAACATCTTCTTTGTCTTATGCTTAACTCTTTCTACTTAAAGAGGTACTTAAAGCATTTGTGGTCACTATATGTTTCTATAGTTGCACTATACGAATAGTGTCTCCATATCTTAAGAGTAAAGATCACTACTACTAGCTTTAAATCATGGGTAGGATAGTTCTCTTCATATGGTTTTAACTATCAAGAAGCGTAGGCTACAACTCTACCCTACTATATAAGCACACATCCTAATCATTTCTTAGAAGTGTCATTGTAGACTACAAAAGTTTCTCTAGGGTCAGGGATAACTAAGACTAGGCTTGTGTTAAGCTATGCTTCAATTCCTGCAAGCTCTGTTCACACTTTTCATCCTAAACAAATGGTACATCTTTTTTAGTGAGCCTAGTAAGTGACATGGCTATTTGAGAAATGCCATAGATAAATCTCTTATAATAGCCAACTAAACCTAAGAAATTCTTAATTTTTGTAACTATCCTAAGTCTTTCCAACTGAAGTATTACCTCTACTTTGTAAGGATCTACTACGACCCCTATCTAAAAGATCACTTAGCCTAAGAATTTCATCTATATGAGCCAAAACTCACATTTACTAAGTTTCTCATGAAGTTGTTTCTCTCTTAAGGTTTTCAAGACTAATCTCAAATGCTACATGTAATGTCCAGTTTTTGTTAAATGATGGAAACAGGCACATTTTCAAAGTACGTCTCTCGAAATAAATTAGTTAAGATCCCAAAAAATTTGAGTGACATTCTAGACTCCTAAAAATGAGAATCCTAGCCTCAGATGGAAGGAAAAATGAACCTAGAATGAAGAAATAAAATTTGAAGGAAATTTTAAGAAACGTAATGGCATTTTCATAATTTTGAGTAAATTTTGGAATTCACATAGGAGGGCTTTTTAAATGAAATTTTTAAGCTCTTTGGGGTTCTCAAAGGCCCGAAAAACCATGGGAAGCCCCGGAACAGTTAAATCCCCTCCAGTGGATGTTTTCCAATGTCAGTGTACTCAAACTTTGATGGATTTGTTCGGGAAGATTTTAGCTCCAATTTAAGTGATTCCAAAGGAATTTTATTAAATTGGGAACTAAATTTTATAATGGAAAAGACGGTTCTAAAAAAGGAGCTAAAACAAAGAAGAAATGAAAATGTCAAGAACAAATGGCAAAATGGAAATTTTTGAAAAAGCCATTCTCCTCTACTTATAAATAGGAGGCACCCCACTCTCTCCTTCATTTAGTCTCAGATTTTTCTGTCCAATTTCAAAGAAGAAGGCTAGGGTTTAGGCACACTAAAGGGAGAGAAGAAAAAGGAGAAATTCAAGGCATAAGGTATAGAAATTTACTTGTTTTTCATGCTTTGTCTTGGCTAATCTCTTCTCTTTCTTTTCCCCCTTCTTTCTTATGATTTTGCTGAAGTTTTTGGGTCTATTTTGAGGGAACAACAGAGGGAAAATTTTGAAATTGAGGTCAGGAAGCCAAGGAAGGTGAAGAACAAGCAAGAAAAACCAAGAAAATCAAGGTATTATACAATCCTTCCACTTGATCTTCTTCCTCCCTTCTCTTGTGAGCATTTCAACCTATATATGGTCAGCCTTAGGGAGTTAAGTTTTCAACCAAACCAACTGTGAATCTTAGGCTTTTGAGGGAGAAGAACAAGAATATGCAAAGAAAACAACAAACTAGCCATTAGATTTCAAGATGCAAAGTCTAGGGTTTCAAGTGTACCTTATAAAATTGGATTTTGTACAATGATTCCTAGGCTTAAATAAAAGTTTAAATGAGCTCTTAAGATCCATAAGAGGCTCCCCACATGCATCCTCCCTTGAGAAAATAAAGCAAACTCCAAGAAGCCCCATTTTCTCCATAGCCTCGGCCTAAAGGGGTTTGTATGGCTAGGGAGAGTTTTAAATTTTTCTAAGTCCATTTTTAAGTCATATATGATGAATGAAAATGAGGGGAGGCCTTGGAAAAAATTTAGAACCCATAGAAAGTGAGTTTGTACTTTATGTTTCATATTATGACCTAAAGAAGCAACATGTAGCTAGGCTTTTGGTTTTAATTGTGTGATGACTCCAAGAGGCTTAAAAGGAGTCAAGAATCATATTTGAAAAGAAAGAATGGAGCCTAGAATTTATTTGAGGGGTGTTGCTTCATTAAGTGTAATTATGGAACCATAATGAGGTTTATAAGTCAAGCTAGTGTCTAAGCAAGTTGTGTGACCTTAAAATTAATTCCATGAACCTAATTGGCTTCCATAAATTGTGTTTAGGCCAAGAGAAATCATCCCCATATTTGTGTATGTGTGTGGCTGAAAGAGGGAGCTTGGATCTAAGAGAAAGTGTGTAATTGTATCCAAGGTAGCTCTTTCCACTTTCTCTCATGCATGGATGTGTGCTTAGCTTGTCTTTGAATATGTGTATGTGTATTTTTAAGCCATGAAAAGTATTCTAGCATGACTTGGATTCCATGGTACCATGATGTGACAATATGCTTTCATATGATGCTTATGATGTGTGCTTGGATTTGCTTCAGTGTAGTGAGGCCAAGAACCCTTAGCCATGGTGAGGATAAACCAAGAACCCTTAAGATTAGTTGAGATAAAGTAAAGAGTCTCCCAAAAGTGAGATAGACTCTCAAGAGCATGGTTGAATCCAAGAATCTCTTAAAGAATGGGTGAGGCAAGTCCAAAATCCACAAGAACTTGGGTAAGGCTGATAAGCATGATTTTTGTACATTTTATTTCCCTTAGCTTAAGCATTTTAATAGTTAAACGAGGCTTAATGGATTTACTTAGATGGATAATTGATTTTAGTAGCCATTTGTGAGCTCAAGGAAATTATTTACAAGATTTTAGAATTTTAATGCATAAAGTTCTTTAAATGATTTTGTGAATTTTTCTATTGAATTGTTCTTACTATTTGTGCAGATTTTTTGTTGGGCAATGGGAATTTTAAGGATGGAAATTAATTTAGAAAATGATTGAAACTTCATGATTGAATCAAGAGCTAAACAATATGTGAGAAGCTACGTGATTCATGAAGGGAAACAAAGCCATGCATGTAGGGGCAGCAGCTAAATAGAAATGAAGCTAATGTGGGGGAAGAACACATGCAAAAAAACAGAGAAGGAAGTTACGAGTTTGTAGGAAGGTGAGAGACTCGATGGTTCTGCTGAGGAGCAGGAAGGAACAAATAGAGCAAGAAAATGAAGAAGAGGAGAGCTGGATAGAATGTGGAATGAGATGCAGAATCATTTACTCGTACAGCAGCTAAAGAAGAGACTTGATGCTTTGAAAAGAAGAAGAAGCTGGAAGCACTGCAGCCATTAAGGAGCTTGGAAGCCACGAGGAAGTAGCTCGAGTTCTACTTGTATGTGAGTAAAATAGAGGAAGAAGCAGAGTACAAGCCCCGGGTCTTTCATGAACGAAGAGAAGCAAAGTTAAACGTTAAATAGAACCATGCATGAAGCTAGGAGAGTGTAAGCCATGTTCTCCTTCAGCAACACAAAGCTACTGGTTCACAAAAGAGGAAAAAGAAATGCTACGGGCTAGATGAAGAAGCATGCACACAACAGCTCGCGTGAACAGTAGCTGGAGATGAGCAAACAAACACGTTTCAATGCTGGGCAGAACGTGCATAGAGAAGAGAAAATAATACGTGCAGAACACGTGGAAGGATGTGAGCTCTAGCTTGAGAAGGAATTAGCCATGTTTCTAGTTGAGAAACGAAGGAAGAAAGCCACGAGTTTGGATAACTTTAAGAGGAAGCAACATGAGATATGAAAGAAGCTACACATGCATGCAGAAATGGAGAAAAGCATGTGATGAAGCTCAAGTTTAGGCACTGCGAACAAAAGCTTTGAACTAGAGATTTAAGAGAGGAAGTGAAGCTTCTGAACAAGGAGAAGTAATGTGATGAGCAAAAGAAGCCTGAGCCGCACGAATAAGCAGAAAAGCCACGGGTGCAGAGCTGCGATGAAGGCAAGACGATAGGAGATGCTAAAAATAGAGGCAGAGATGAATGACTGATTCATCCATTCACTCCATCGGACTTCACACAGAGAACACTGGAAAGAAGGAAGCTTTGAGCTGAAAGACCACATAAGATGAAGCAACGAGCTGAGCTGGGAGCTGGTGCAATAAAAATAAGAAAATCATGTTGGGGCCCACCAATACATACACACATCCATGAGCTGGGCAATGGCTGAGCACGTGGAATCAATAAAGAATTCACGTGAGAATGAGGGAAAGGGAGCATGTGAATAATCCATTCATTCCATTCGCACAATTGGGTCCATCCAGAAAGACCCTCGTCCATTCACGAATGCAAAAAAAATTCACGCCGCATTCCATCCATTCACACGCCCCCATCGTCTAGCGTCTCCATTCCCATTCCATCTCTTTCCACCCTAAAATGAAGTTTTAATCTCCATCTGTAGCTAGCTAGGAGAAAGATCCTTGGTGCAAGCTTGAATCCATGGAGAAAAACTCAGAATTTTGGCTAAGATTTCTTTAATTTCCTACACTTTTTCTGTTTCAAATATTGTCTTGGTTAAGTTGTATTTGATAGAGAATTTGTGTAATTGTGATTAGTGGCTGGTTAAACACTAATTAAGAAGCCTTTTATTGATTAATTGATCTGATTAAACACTAATTTTTCATTATTCTCTAATTTCTCATGTGTGGCTCGAAGGTATTCGATGAAATTCATGAATGAAATTATGTGTTTGAATATTAAATTTGAGAATCCCTTAGTGTTTAGTTGGTTAATTAAACATCATGGGATGATGATTCAGAGGTTAATTAATTAGTTAATCAATCAAATTAGATGTTCATTGATCTTAAAAATAAGAATTAATAATTTAATGCAGGATTGAGGTTTCAATTCAACGTTAGATTGTTAATTTTTTGAATCTTGAGTGGTAACCCAAGATAATTTGTTATGAACATAATTAGGGACTCTTAGACCAGAATAATCACAATTGAATTAGGATAATGATAGTGAATACTAAGGGATGATTCCAAGGCTAGTCACAAGACCATTCTCCACCCACAATTCATATAATTAGGTAACAATTAGGAATTTTGATTCAATTTAGTTTTAGGTTAGTTTAATTTAATCAAAAACCCCTTTTAGTTTAGAACTTTTTAGAGTCTTTTAACATTTGGAAAACTCAATTAAGCATTGAACTCCAATTCCAAGGGAGATGACCTAGGTTGTGCTATTAATTGTATATTTTATCAACCTAGTTTTATTTTGAGGGTTGTGCGACAAGCCTTTCAAAGGCCAATCTACTTGCTTGGCAAGCCTTTGCATGCTATGTACGACTTTCTCAAATGATGAAAATGCCTCTTGAATGTTTGCACATGTCAACATAATTATACATGCATTTATGAGACTTGTTTGCATCCATTATGTATGATTGAATGGGAGATGAGCTATTGGGATTGTTTGAATCTCATTCCCTCCTCTCCAATGTCCTAACATGCTAGGTGGACCAAATGGACAAGGTAATGGAAGCTAACCACCTTGAAGAAGAGAGCTTGACACCAATATGTATAGTTTTTACTCTTTAAAGTCATGTTGATGTCTAATGATGTAAATTATTGTTGTAAACGGTCTATGGCCTTTGAAATATATGTAATTATGATAATATGTTATGTTTAAATGGGAGAATGTATTATGTGACCACTAAAATGCCAATTGAGTATGTATGGACAATGTGGCTTCTTGGATGACATTATGGAAATGTGTATAAGTGTGGATGAAATGACCAAAATGAGATGTATGGAGTTTGGGACCATTTGGCAGCTCACACAAGTCCTAATTATGCTTTTAGACTTGCCCAAGAGGTGCCAAGCCCCAAGAAAAGCCATTTGGACATTTTGGTATCCTATATGGAGCCAAAATTGCCCAATTTAGAACCCTATATCACTTTTTGTCCAAATAAGCTCTTCTTAATCTAATATTTATCATGAAATTAGAGCTTGTTAAGAGACTTTTGGGAAGCTAAAGAACATAATTTTCGGAGGTCTAAAAAATATTTGATGAATTTTCAAAGTTGGCAAATTTTTTGAGTTTGGTCATGTCATTGTTCACTTAGGTCAAAAAATAAAATCTGTCACAAAGCACTCAAATGATGTCCAATTGCCATAAAATTTTATACAGAGAAACTAGACATTTCCAATGAATTGTGACAACTAGAAGTACCTCATTTGGATATCTAGAGAGGGAGATATGAGTTTTTAAAGAATCTATCCAATATCAGGAACTTCCACCGACCTCTGTTATCGTTTGATTGGATTTCGAGGCCTAGGCGTGCCTGAGTTGATCTAGAGTTATTTTTTCCCTCTATCTAATATCCATAGCTTTCTTGAGTGGTATCATTTACATAGATTGTATTTTTTTGGAATTAATTGGATATTTTTAAAATTTGTTGCAGAATTCTGTGACAGCTCCAATGGACAGCCTGACCTCTGGATAATTTTGAATGTCAAATGTCCTCTGTGTTAGATGTTATTGTCTAGACATATTTTTAGTATGAACTAGACATGTGTAGATTTTCAGAATGGCTAAGAATGCATCATTTCTATTTTGCTAAAATTAGTTATGACTTTCCAAAGTTTGTGTTAGAAATGAGCAAAATCTGTCCGAAAATGGATATGTATATTTCATACTTCTCTTTGAGTTCCACAAGATGTAGGCCACTTTTGATGATGCAAATGAGTTGTATTCTGTAATTAAATATGAGAATATGATGTATGAGCTCATATGGTCCACGTAACACTGAATGAAATTTTTATACATGACGCAACGCAAAGAAATGTATTATTTTTAATCCATTGTCCTTACTCCTTCAGGGGATTGATGATTTAAAGCATGGAAATGTTATGAAATAAGCTAGAAATATATGGTGTTACACTACACATGCTCTTTTCTAATCTTATAATAGATGAGAATATCATCTATAAAAGGCTACAATAAACCTGTCTAGGTAAGGCCTAAAAACTTGGTTCATATAGTCCATGAAAATTGTAAGTGCATTCATCAAGTTGAAGGGCATCACTAAAAATTTATAATGCCCATACCTTATTCTAAAGGCTATCTTAGGGATATCCTTAGCTTTAATTCTCAAACTAATGGTTCCCTAATCTAAGATCTTATGCGAATCATGGGACAAAATTAACTAATTCAAAAGAAAAGCTAACTTAAAAGCATCATCTGTTGATCTAGAACAAGTTAACTCAAAACTTTCAAATGGTCTTTTGCATCATTTAGTTGGACCTATCACAAGGGTTAAGGATAAAAGATTTAAAAAAGCATTGAGTAAACTTGTTCAAGAGACTTGGTGGGCTAACCAAAATTTTCACAAATTTCATTCAAAGCATTAATTAGGATATCATCAGCATTATTTAGGCTAAAGATGGAGCTACTAAAACTATTTTGGGTTAGAATTGCAAATCAAGAGCTTGGACCAAGGACCATACATAGATTGACTCAATTAGGCCCAAATAATACTATCATGGGGTTAACATGCTGACTTCCAGAAGTTTTATGTATTTGAGCAAAAATTAGAATTAATTGAGCAGATTATTCTTTCTTTGTTAGTTTTCAAGAAGATTTAACTATTTTGCATTTCTGATTCTTAGGTCATTAAATTAGGATCATGCATTTATTTTCCCTAGTTTCCCTTTCCTAGACTAATTAAAGGCAAATTTGACTTACACTTTATAAAAAATGTATTCTACCTCCATTGTAATAAAATTAGATGAATGGATGAAATTTTAATTCTAGAGATTCCAAACTTGAGAGTGGATTCTTTCTAGAGTTCTTCATAGGACTAATAGACTTATCAAGGCTCAATCAACCTTGTGGTGTCTTCTAACACTTGGGGTCCTTGTTTGCTTGTGCTTAAGGTTCTAAGTGGATCACATGTCTTTTGTTTAGCTTTCTTGGGGTGCATGTACTTTAGCATTGGCTATGGGTTTGAGGGATCTAATCCTTATGGATTCACACTATCTTGGTATCAGAGCTTTGGTTATAAACTCAGGTCATATTCTTGTGTTTTTTCTTTCTTCATTTTTTTTGGATTATGTGTTCTTTTCTTATATCTATTCATCTTCTTTGTGCCTCTATTCTTCATAGTTTCCTTTGAGTTATTCGATATTTAATAAGTCATTTTCATAATTTAGAATCTCATCTTTTCTGGTCATTGTGGAATCACGTAAATCAGGGCTTTCCAGAGTGAGATATAGCCATTTCTAACCTCACATGTCATTTAGGACTTTTCATATTGATTTGGTTGTTTGTATTCTATTTATATAATTTTCATATTTTCTCCATATTTTAGTTAAAAAGAAAAAGAAGAAAAGGAAAACAAAAAAAAGGATAATTCTGTGCTATTTTAAATAAAAAATAAAAAGAACAAAAAATTGTGTTGTCCTAGAAATATTGCTTGACCTAGGCTAAACTTCTACAAAAATTTCTATCATTTGAATTCTTGCTTCCCTAATCTCAATATCTACCCTATCTTAAAATCTCTAAGTGTTGAGTTGGTTCTACAAGTACTGCGATAACCTTTGATTAAGTTGACTAGTTACTTTGAAGAGCCAAAAGAGGAACATAAGAGTGGAAAAAGGCAAGAGGGTGTGAGACCAACATCAAGAAAAGTCTATGAAAAGTGAAACACGAGTGTAGAGTGTCATCTCTTAAGAGTAGACATGTGAGGAAAAATTGTGAGGAACTTTATTTTACTAACAAAATTTCTTGCAACTTTTTAGAATGTCTAACAGGGAGGAAACATCCAGTGGAGGTTAGCAGAATATAAACTTTGTTGTAAAAGCCATACAATAGTAGTTTGAACACCTTAATGTTGTTCTTAGAGGAATAAGGGATCGGATGGATAGGCAAGATACAATGATTGCAAACTTGCAAAAAAAGTAACTTATTATAAGTCCTAATCCTAAAAGACATAGTAGGCATGGGGATGTGTTTATAGATGAGTTTGAATCTGAAAATGAAGTAGGAGGTAGTAGTGAAGAAGATTTTGATTATATAGTTTAGCTGGGTAGAAATAGGCCTAGAAGAGTTAGGTATGAAAGGAGACATAGCCAAAATGCTCCAAGAAATAGAACTAAGGTAGATGGGAACCTTGGGTAAATTAAAATGAAAATACTTTATTTCCAAGGTAGAAATGAACCTAAAGCTTATTTAGAGTAGAAAAAAAAATAAAGTTGATTTTTTAGTGTCATAATTATTTTAAAGAAAAAAAAGGTGAAGTTGGCAATGATTGAATTCATTGATTATGCAATCATTTAGTGGGATAAATTGGTTCTAAATAGGAGGAGAAATAGTAAGAGACCTATAGAAAGATAGAAGGGAATAAAAGCTCTTATGAGAAGCAGATTTATCCTAGCCATTACTATAGAGACCTCTATTAAAAGTTGCAAATCCTCACGTAAGGTTCTAAAAGTGCGGAGGAATATTACAAAAAGATGGAAGTGGCTATGATAAGAGCTAATGTGAAGGAAGATAAGGAAGCCACAATGGCTTCATTCTTGGGTGGGTTGGATAGAAATAGAGCTAACATAGTGGAGTTGTAGCATTATGTGGGGTTAGAAGACATGGTGCATATGGTAATGGAGATTCAAAGGCAACTCAAGCATAAAGGAGCAACAAAATACATCTCGGGCTCTAGTTTTTCATTGAAACAAAACTAGAAAAAGGAGGGAAAAGCTATATCTAAGGAGAATTCCAAAAGCAAGGATGACGCTTTAAAAAAGGGCAAAGGTAAATTTGATTCCTAACCCTCTAGAAATAGATTTATTAAATGTTTCAAATGTTTGGGAATAGGTCATATAGCTTTGCAATGCCCTAAAAAGTGAGTCATGTTTATGAAAAGATAATGGGGATATGGTGACTGAATGAGAAAGTGATGATTCCATGCCTTGACTTGAAGATTCTAGTGATGATGGAGTTAAGTGAGCAATGAAGGGGGAAACTCTTATGACTAGAGAGCTTTGAATTCTCAAGTTAAAGAAGATGACATGGCACAACAAAGAGAGAACATTTTTTATACTCGTTGCCTCATAAACAACAAGGTGTGTAGTATGATTCTTGATGGTAGAAGTTGTACCAATGTTGTTAGTACCACTTTAGTTGAGAAATTGAATTTGTCTACCATTAGACACCTTAGACCATACAAGTTGTAATGGTTGAATAAATGTAGGGAAATTAAGGTTGATGGAAAAGTTTCGGTTTCATTCTTAATTGGTAAATATAATGATGAAGTTTTGTGTGATGTTATTCCTATGCATGCTGAACATATACTTTTAGGAAGACCTTGAGAGTTTGATAAAAGGGCAATTAATGATGGGTTTACTAACAAATATTTATTTGTAATGAATAAAAGACCCATTACGTTTGTACCTTTGACACTAAAGCAAGTGTTTGAGGATCAACTTAAGATGAAGTGTAACACCATATCTACCTAGCATTTAATATGTATCAAAACTAGCTAAAAGTATCTACTTTCATGAAATTAACACTTTTAGCAACGAGATTTGCTGTTATTAAGAGCCAAAATAATTTATTCTTGGCTAAATGGACCATATGGACTTACCAAACTCATTTTCCATCCATAACACATTTGTTCAATAAAAAATATCACAAATTGAAGCTCAAAACTCAAGTCCAAGGCATAGAACACAATTTCACATTACAATTGCATTTTTCCTAAAGTTCCATATTCTGATCTGAATTTTAGAAATTCATCACTAATTTTAAAAAAAATTCAAATCATATAAATTATAGCTTTTTGGAAAGCCCAGGATGTCACCTAGCTGCCATAAAAATTTCAAATCAAAACAATAATCTTTGACCCATGAAATCCATTAGAATAGTACTTTGGGTCTGGTGGTCATTCTATAGCAAACCTAGAACTTCAAAAATTCATTTCTCTCTTCTATAGAGCTCCAAATTAGGTGCTCTCAGTGGCTATAAAAAGCTTATGATGCCTATTATATGCTTGTAAATTTTATGGCTATTGGACTTCATTTGACCCCTGAGCAACACCGAAAACCAAACTGACCACATAAACAGTAACAGTGACAGTTTCTGCATAATTTGACCAATTTTGAAAAATCATAATAAATTCTATAGACCTCCAAAAATAGTGCTCTTTGGTTTTCTGAAAACCCCTAGTGAAACCTATTTTCTTGCCAAATTTCATGCACAAATTCATCCATTTGTTTAGTTTGTGGTTCAGGTCAAGAATGTAACAAATTTTAGGACCATAATAGGGTCAAAGTACACCAAATGGCCTTCTAATCATACCATAACCATTTGAACACGTCCAAAAGCATAAACAACATATAGAAACATCCCAAATGGTCTAAATCATCATGGAACTCAAAATCACCTTCCTAGTTATTCATATACACATGTATAGCAAAGCTCATGAATGTCAAAAACTCACATACTCTTACATTTGGTTCCAAATTTGATTCATACATCATAATTACATACTTTTACTTGTGCTTAAAGGTTTACATCTTATAAACATTATATAGATACAAACTTTGACATCAAAATGCATAAATTTCCTAATTTATTGTCAAAGTCTCATTCTTTAAGTTGCTTAGCTCCATTTCTTACTCCATGTAGCTCACCTAAATATGGTTATACATAATGTGGGAAAGAGTGAGATTTAAAGAATCCTAATAATTGTTTTACCCTTTCAAGCATACATACATGGCACATTTTTATATCAAAGAATGCAAGCATGCCATAAAAACTTTTAGTAAACATACATGAGCATATTTTCACGTGACATAAACTCATTCAAGTTAAGTATATGCTCTAAGGGCTTTTAGTCTAGCCTTACCCAATTTTTTGAGACTTTTGGATTTATCTCTCCCACTTTTAGGGACTTTTAGCTTAGTCTCACTCTTTCTTAAGACTTTTGGCTTTATCTCACCCATTCTAAGGGACTTTTGGCTCAACCTCACCTATTATGAGCCATACACATTCACATTGGCATTTAAGAAACAATATGGTACCATGACATTAAATCAAGAGCTATACATATATCTTATGATCCAAACATACATACAAGCATTCTAAAACAATCAAACAACCAAGAAATGCATACAAGAAAGGATAAAGAGCTATCTTGAATCAAGAAATACAAACTTCCTTCCTTGAAGCCTACTTTCCCTTCTTGGTCTTACACACACATCTAGGAGGAGCTTGATTTGCTTGGCCTAGATACATTCAATAAGACACAATTACCTCATTGGAACTAACTCTAGCCTCACATAAGCATTACACAAGCTTATTCTAGCTTATAACATAATTATCATTCCATAAAAAGCCATGTTGAAAAAATCGGACCGGACTGGCCGGTTCGACCGGGAACCGGTCCCTGGTCCGGTCCGGTCGTGGTTGAAAACCGGTCAAGCAAAGAACCGGTCAAGAACCGGTGAAAATCGGTCAAAAACCGGTCCAAAAAACTGGTTTGAACCGGTCTGAAGCAAATTTCTTTTTTTTTTTTTTTTTTTTGTTTTATAATAGAATAATTTATCTTAAATAAATTTGACAAATTAAAAATAGGAGGTAATAAAAAAGATGAGGGAGTTGAAATATGAAATTTTTTTTTAAAAAAAGAAAGAGAATATAAGAAAAATAAAATGTACATAATTAATTATTCTTTATACTTTCTTTTTATTATATTCAATTTCCTTTCTCTCAAATATCAAGGTATTTACCTAAAATTATTATTTATTATTTTATTTTTTAATAATAAGTAGAATCTTAATATAATTTAGAAATTTTAAAAATTTAATATTAAACATTCTTAACTTTTAATCATAGATAATTTTTATTTTAAATTGAACATTAATTTTTGTAATATCTTAAGAAATATTGAATTAGTAATCAAATATTTAAAATTTACTAATATTTATTTGTTATATTAAAATTTTAATACATAAAATTTTTTAAAATAATATATTTAATTATTACCGGTTCGACCACGGTTCAACCATGGTTCGACCAATGAACCGTGAACCAGTACCTCTACCAATTCAATGACCGGTCCGGTTTTAAAAACATTGATAAAAAGGCATAATGAAGCAACATCTAGAATTCATGATCTTGGCTCCAATTTCTCATTCAATTTAAGTTATAAGACTTCATTTAAACTCATTAGAGTTGTCACAAACGCACTCCAAGGGGCCAAACATCAAGTTGCTTCTTTATGCTTAAAAAGGAACCTAAACTTCCATCTTATAAATCATAGTTTCCAAATTCAAACTAATAGTTCCTTTGGTATTTATTATTCATATCTAGAACATTCTTATCTTTAGAGTCAAAGAAAACTTTCCTTAGGTGCCTCTTGGACTCCTTGGCTGAGACATATCACTAATGAAGGGCCCATGGAGTTTTCTTAGTTTTCCTAAGAAATTTGTCACTTGTGAAGCTTTCTAGATGTCTTATGAACTCATAAATACTCTTATATAAGATAGATTATCATTAGAAAGCTTCAAAAATTACTAGGTGCAACAAGAACCCCAGGTGACATAACTTCATTTCTAAAGCTTCTCTTTTAGTTCCAATTGCATATTCTTAATTCTCATACTCTAAAGCCCTTGTTCCTACCTTGCTATGACCTGAATAGACTCCCTCCTACATGGGCCTAGGTTTGGCCGAAACAAGCATGGAAGAAGGAGACAAGAAGAAGAAATAAAAACCATGGCATCTTACCTTATTTTCAAGCTTTTAAAAGGAGTTTTCTAAAGCTTATAATCTCTCATTCAAACTCTCTCTTCCTCCTTCTAAACCAACCACAAAACATCACCAAATAAATCATCAAAACTATGAGAAAAGAGAGGAGAAAGAGAATAAGAGGTTTGGCAAAAGAGAAGGCATGAAAGCTTATTTCTCTTCCATTTGCTCCCCTACTTGTGTGCCTCTTTGAGTAGCCCTTGAATCTATTTTGGACCAGAGGAGAGCCGATTATGGGGGCTGGGTAGAAGTAGGACGTGATTTAAGGGAGGTGGAGGCTCATTTATAACATTTTTCAAAATTTCAATTTAATCCTTCATTTTGGTTCTTCCTATTTGGCCTTATTTCAACTCCTTTTTTAGAATCATCTTTTCCATCATGAAATTTAGGTCCTCTAATTCATAAAATGTCTTTGGTTTTACCCAAATTGGATGTAAAACCTTATCGAATAAATTAGTCAAATTTTTAGTTAACCAATACTCTAAAATATAAACTAAAGTTGTTTTAACCATTCTAAGGGTTCCTATGATTTTTAGGGCCTCTGAGAACCTTAAGAAACTCAATTTCTCTATTTAAATATCCCTCTTTTAAGTTTTCTAAAAGTTACCCTAAATTACAAAATGCCACTGGCCATGTCGCTTTCTGTTTGGCCATTTTCACTCTGATTTCAGGTTATTATTAGTTTTGTATTCTCATTTTTAAATGTCTAAAGCATTATTTTAATCATGTTTAACTTCTAATCATCTCATTATGGGGTCTTCTTTTTATAACTCATTAGTTCTAGTTTAATTTTAGAAAGACCAGGTATTACAGGGAGAAAGAGAGTGATCTGAAAAATGAGGGAAAGAGATCAAAAAGAAATGTTTGGGAAAAAGAGAGAAAAGTTGAGAGCTCCCATAAAGAAATTCAAAAAAAGAGAAGAAAGTGAAAAGAAAAGACGAGGAAAAATGAGTTTTTATGTAAAAGAAAGTGAAGTGAGGAATGCTTATCTTGCAAAATAGCTTTTGCTTGTACTTGTTTATAAGGAGGCCTTTTTGAATACTAATGACCTTAACCTTTCATTTCTTAGTGTTGTTGGTTCTTTATTGCAAGAATTTGAGGATGTCTTTGTTGAAGATATTCATAGTGGGTTACCACCTATTAGAGGTATTAAACATCAAATTGACTTCATTGCTAGAGCAACAATTCCTAACCAACCAACTTATAGAACTAATCCAAAGGGGATAAAGGAGCTTTAAAGACAAGTTGAAGAGCTCATGGCCAAGGGATATGTTGGAGAAAGTTTGAGTCCCTATGTGGTTCTAGTACTTCTGGTGCCAAAGAAAGATGGATCTTGGAGGATGTGCATCAATTGTAAAGCTATAAACAATATTACTATAAAGTATTGCCATCCCATACCTAGATTAGATTATATGCTTGATGAATTGCATGAGTCTAATGTCTTTTCAAAAATTGATTTAAAATTTGGGTATCATCAATTTAGGATACGAGAAAAGGATGAGTGGAAAGCTATTTTTAAAAGAAAACATGGATTGTATGAATGGTTTATCATGCCATTTAGGCTAACTAAAGCACTTAACACCTTTATGAGGTTAATGAATAATGTTTTATGTGCATACAAGGGAAAGTCTGTTATGGCTTATTTTGATGACATTTTGATTTATGGTAGAAATCTTGATGAAAATTTAAGTCATTTGTGTTATGTACTTGATGTCTTGAGAAAGGAAAAGTTGTACATTAATGATATTGATCTTGTTGATGTGTTTGTTTCTTGTGAAAAGAGAGCATTTGATAAGTTTTATAAACTTGATGGCTACTTGTTTAAAGAGAATAAATAATGTGTGCCTCAATGTTCTATGCATGAATTGCTTGTTGTAATATCCGGTTCTCTGAAAATGAGAGAAAACGCGAGAAACGTAATGTACGATTTCTCCGTAACCGAATGAAATTCATTAAATACAAAAGGAAGTCCCTCGAAATGAATTAGTGAAGGTCCTACAAAATTTGGGAAGCATTCTAGACTCCTAAAAATGAGAATTCCAAACTCAAACGAAGAGAAAAATGGAGCTAGAATGAAAAAACGAAATTTGACGAAAGACATACGAAACATAATGGTATTTTCGTAATTTTGAGTAAATTTTGGAATTCACATAAGAGAGCTTTTTAAATAAAAGTTTTGAGTTCTTCGAGGTTCTCAGAGGCCCTAAAAACCATGGGAAGCCCCAAGATAGTTAAAACCCCTTCGGTGGATGTTTTCCAATATTAGTTGACCCAAACTTTGACTGATTCATTCAAAAAGGTTTTAGCTCCAATTTGAGTGATTCTAAAGGCATTTTACTAAATTAGGAACCTAAATTTCATAATGGAAAAGACAGTTTTAAAAAAGGAGCTAAAATAAATTAGAAACAAAAATGCCAAGAACCAAGGCCAAAATTAAAATTTTGAGAAAAAAAGAAGCTTCTTGAGTACTCTTTATTATTCACGTTTCTCCTCCCCCATGTTTAGACCGACCCACTTCTGCCCTCAAACAAGAAAAATAAGGTAGCTCTTAGGCGCACCAAAGGAGGAGATTTTCAAGGGAGAAAATTCAAGAAAAAAGTAAAAAAAGTGTGAAATTTTATGCTCTTCCCTTTAGCAAACTTATTCCTCTCATTCTCCTCTTTATTTTTATGGTTTCATTGACGATTTAGTGATGTTTTGGGTCTGGTCCAGAGGAGGAATAACAGAATTTGAAGAAAAGGAACTCACCACTTGGAAGAGCACTTGAGAAAAGGTAGGAAATCAAGGTAAGTTGTTGTCTTCCATGCTTCTTCTTCCCTTCTCCTCCTTATGAGCATTTCGTGCCACATAGAGCCCAATCAAAGGGAGATGAATTCTGGTCCTAGCAAGGGAGATTCATAAATTTTGGAGTGTGAGAAGCAAGTGGGTCCAAAGAAATCAAAGAACGAAGTATGAAAATACAAGATAGAAAAGTTAGGGATTCATAGAGACATTGTGAAATCTATTTTGATCCATGAATTCTCTAGCCTAGATGAGTGTTTTTTTGAGTTCTTAAGATCCTTAGAGACCTCCCCACACACCTCTTCCATCAAGAACACAAAGCAAACCCATTACTTCCCTTTTTCATGTGTTATTTTGGCCTAGGGCAAAACTATAGGTTAAGGATAGTTTTAATTTGTTCCAAACTTATTTTTAAGTCATATATAATGGAAGAGGATGAGAGGAAGTCTTAAAAAAAATTTAGAAACCATAAATAGTGAGATGGAGGTGTAGGCTCCATAATATAGCATAATGAAGCAACTCCTAACTAGGCTCCTTAAAATAATTGTGTGATGACTCCAAGGAGTCTAAATGGAATTAAGAATCATAGTTGAAGGAAAGAAGGGAGCCAAGATCATAAATTCTTATAGTTGCTTCATTAAGTGTCTTATGGAAGCATAATGGAGCCATAGACTAAAGTAGCATCATGTAAAGTGTGTATAATGCTAAGGCTTATTCCCATAAGTAATTCATATTTCTTTTAGTGTATTTAGGTCAAGAGAAGTTAATGCTCCCTAAGCTTTTGGTTAGGCTGAGAAGAAGGAAGGGAAATTTAAAGAAAAAGTGTGCTTGTATAACCAAGGTAACTCACTTCTCCTTCTCTCATGCATGAATGTATGCTTGGCTTGTCTTTATGTGTACGTGTAATTTTAAGCCATGAAAAGTATTCTACCATGACTTTTATTCTATGGTGCCATGATGTTACTATATGCTTTCATATGATATTTATTATATATGCTTGGGTTTGCTTGAGTGTGGAGAAGCCAAGAACTCTTAGCCATGGTGAGGATGAGCCAAGAACCCTTAAATTGGGTGAGACAAAGTAAAGAGTCTCCCAAAAGTGAGGTAGACTCCCAAGAGTAAGGTTGAGTCAAAAACCTCTTAAAGAAATGGGTGAAGCAAGTCCAAAATCCATAAGTGAATGGGTAAGGCTAATCCACTTACTTGGCAAGCCTATGTATGATATGTATGACTTGCTCAAATATTAAAAATGTCTCTTGGATGATTGCACATGTCAATATGCCCATGCATGCATTTGTAAGACTTATTTTACATCTTTTAATGCGTGATTGAAAGGGAGATGAGCTATTGGGATTCTTTGAATCTCATTCCCTCCTCTCCAATGTTCTAACCTACTAGGTGGACTAAGAGAATAAGGAAATGGGAGCCAACCACTTGAGAGATGAGAGTATGACATTAAAGTGTATTGATTTTATTTCTTTAAGGCCATATGAATGGTAAATGTTGTAATCTATAGTTATATATGTCCTATGATGTTATGAACATGTATAATTATGCTAATGTATTATGTATAAATGAGATTCAAGGTTATGTGTATGAAAATGTGCATTTTGAACATGTAATGTCAAAACTAGTATTATGAAAATGCATGTATAAATGAAAGTGGAATGGCCAAATTGAGATGTATGAGGTTTGGAACCACTTGGGCAGTTCATACAAGTCATATTTATGCTTTTAAACTTGCCCAAGAGGTGCCAAACATTAAGGGAAGTCATTTGGACATATTTGGTATCTTATATGGAGCAAAATTGACCATATTGGAAACCTATACCACTTTTTGTCCAAATGAGCTCTTCTTGATCTAAGATTTGGCATACATTTAAAACTTGTTGAGAGCTTTTTGGGAAGCTAAAGTGCAAAGTTTTTGGAGTTCTATGGAATATTTGATGAATTTTCAAAGTTGAAAAATTTCTGAAATTGGTTCAGTACACTGTTCACGTAGGTCCAAAATTAAATTATGTCACTCATGGGGTAAATGATGTCCAATTGCCATAAAATTTTAGAGAGAGAAACTAGACCTTTCTAGTTACTTGTGCCAATACCTCAATTGGATGTCTAGAGAGGGAGATATGAATTTTTTAAGTTTTTGTCCAGTATCAGGTGTCCAAATAGACCTAGGTTACTATTTAATTAGTTTTCGAGTCCTGTATGTGCCTAAACTGGTTTGAAGTTATTTTTTCCCTCTAGCTAACATCCGCAGCTTTCCATATTGGTATCATTTGTATAGATTGTATTTTTGTAGAATTAATTCCACATTTTTTAAATTCATAGCAGAAACCTATATTAGTACTAGTAGCTAGTCAGACCTTTGCACTTTTTTGAATATCAAACATCTTCTATGTTATGTTTCATGGCCTGGACATATTTATATCACAAAGTAGACATCTGCAGCTTTCCAGAATGGTAAAAAAAGCATGATTTTGATTTTTCTAGAATTAGTTATGATTTTCCAAAGCTTGTGACAGAAAGTGAAAATTTCTGTCCGAGGTAGCAATCATGAATTTTATGTATTCCCTTGCCTTGCACGAGGTCTAAGCCACTTTTATAGATGGAAATGAGTTGCATCCATGTAATTAAATATGAAAATGTAATACATGAGCTCACATGGTCCACGGGACACCAAATGAAAAACTTATACGCTATGCAACGCTAAAATATTTATTATTTTATATGCCATTTCTTATGATTCTTGAGAAGTGCATGGCATGAGGCATAGAATTTGCATGAGAAAGACTAGAAATTCTTAGTGTTACACTTGTGAGGGAAGCCCATGGAGTAGGAGGATTAATGGGACACTTTGGTGAGAAAAAAACCTTAGATGTATTGCATAAACATTTCTTTTAACCTAGAATGAAATGTGACATTTAAAGGATTTGTGGTAGATGCATAACATGCAAAAAGGTTAAATCTAAAATCTTACCACATAGTTTGTATACATCATTACCTGTACCTAGTGAACCTTAGGTAGACATATCAATGGATTTCATTTTAAGACTACCTAGGTCAAAAAGAGGAATGGATTCAATATGTGTGGTTGTTGATAGATTTTCTAAAATGATTCATTTCATTTCATGCCATAAAGCTAATGGTGCCACTTATATTACTTATTTGTTCTTTAAAGAGATTATGAAACTTCATGGTGTTCCTAAAAGCATTGTTTCTAATAGAGATGCAAAGTTTCTTAGTTATTTTTGAAAGGTCTTGTGGGGAAAGCTTAGCACTAAATTGTTATTTTCTACAACTTGTCATCCATAAACTAATGGTTAAACTAAAGTTGTTAATAGAACTTTAACTTAATTGCTTCAGACTATCATTCAAAAAAATTTGAAGAATTAGGAAGATTGCTTGCCATTCATTGAGTTTGCATATAATAAGAGTATTCATTCATCTAATAACTTTTCTCCTTTTGAAATAGTTTATGGTTTTAATCCACTAACTTTGCTAGATTTAATACCATCGCCTACTGATGAAAGAGTAAGTCTTGATGGGAAAAAGGAGGTTGAATTGGTGAAGTAACTTTATGAACATGTCAAGCAACAAGTTGAAAAGAAAAATGAGCAATATGCATCCAAGGCAAACAAAGGAAAGAGGTGTGTTACTTTTAAGCCTAGTGATTTGGTTTGGGTGCATATGAGAAAGAAGTGGTTTCCATCTTAAAGGAAATTTAAATCGGCTCTTAGAGGCGATGGACCATTCTAAGTTCTTGAGAAAATCAATGAGAATGCCTATAAGGTTGATTTGCTTGGTGATTATAACGTTAGTGCTACTTCTAATGTTGTTAATTTATCTCCTTTTGATGCAAGTGAAGATTTAAGGACAAATCCTTTTGAGGAGAGATAAGATGTTGCAAATCATGGGACAAAATTAGCTAACTCAAAAGAACAAACTAATTTAGAAATATCATATGCTAATCTAGAACAAGTTAACTCAAAACTTTCAAATGATCTTTTGCATCTTCTAGTTAGACCTATCACAAGGGCTAGGCCTAAAAGACTTAAAGAAGCATTGAGTGAACTTGTTCAGGAGACTTGGCCTAGGCCAACTTTTCATAAATTTGGGTTAGAACATCATAAATTAAATAGTTTGGACTAAGGACCATACATGGATTAACTTAGTTAGGCCTAAATAATGCTATTATTAGCTCAATATGCCGATTTCCAAAAGCTTTATGCATTTGGACGAAAATTAGAATTAATTGGATAAATTTTTCTTTTTTTTTCAATTTTTGAGAATGTTTAACTATTTTGTATTTTTGATTCCTAGGACATTAAATTAGGATTATGCATTTATTTTCCTTAGTTTTCCTTTCCTAGGCCAATTACAAGCAGATTTGACTCACACTTTATAAAAAATATATTCTACCACCATTATAATTAGATTGGATGAACGAATGAAATTTTAATTCTAGAGATTCTAAACTTGAGTGTGGATCCTCTCTAAGGTTCTTCATAGGAGTAACAAGCTTATCAAGGCTTAATTAGCCTTATGGCATCTTCCAACACTCGAGGTCCTTATTCGTCTATGCTCAAGGGTTCTAAGTAGATGACAAAACTTTTGTTTAGCTTTCTTAGGGTGCATATACTTTAACATTGACCATGGGTTCGAGGGATCTAATTCTTGTAAGTTCTAGCCAAGATCTATCCTAGAAATACTAATGCTCTACTAACTTATCTAAGAAATCATTTATTCTAAGTAAAAGGTACTGATTCTTAACTGTGACTTTGTTTAGCTCTCTGTAATGTATATATAACCTAAGACTCCCATCTTTCTTCTTGACAAACAAAAATGGGGCTCCTTATAGAGAAACACTAGGTCTAATGAAAAATTTCTCTAATAACTCATTTACCAATTTCTTTAACTCAGTTAGCTCAGTGAGAGCGATTCCATAAGGAGCTTTAGACACTAGACCTGCCTCGGGCACAATATGTATAGAGAACTCTACTTCTCTATCAGGGGTAATTTGCTAATATCTTTAAGGAAGACTTTTGGAGATTCGCTAACTAAGGTATGTCCTCTATTCGTTCCTCTATTTCTACCTGTATAGAAAGGAAAAAAAAGAAACACTAGCAAATGTGTTCTAGGGATCTCTTAGCCTGGGTAGTGGTTAGAAATACTAGTTTAGTCCTGGTACTAAGGATAATTCCTCAATTAGGCACTGTGATATATTTATTTTGCAATCAAGTAAGGCATTATTAGCAGACATCTAATCCATACCAACAATTAAATCAATATCAATAAGGGGCATGCAAATTAGATCAAGTGTGCTAAAGTAATGTTTAAACTGGAATATGCAACTCAAACAGGCATGAGAGGTAATAACTTTATTTCTTGTGGGGGTGGACACATGTAAGTCATAAGGTAATGCACAAATACTCAAACCTAACCTCCTAGCACAATAATAGGATATAAATGAGTGACTAGTACCTAAATGAAAGATAGCATTTATTTTATAATCATTAATCTTAATAGTAACTTGGATTAAACTCGAGGATCTGCTAGCTTCTTGCTGTGTCAAAGTAAAAAATCTACCCTGGTTCTGCTGTCAAAATGTAGGAACTATCTCTCTCTGCTAGAGACAATCTTTAGCTATATGTCTTGGCTTGCCACATGTAACACATATTTACTAAGTTCATCTCACATCATTACTAAGCTCATCTCCTTGGATTACATAAGATTTCCAAGAAGAACTATTAAAAATATTCCATTAAATTGCATTACGTCACGGATAAAATTTTTATTTGGTGTTTCGTGGGCCATTTGGACTCATCCATTTCATTCTCATATACACAAATACAACTCATAACAAGCTCAAGAAGTGGCCTAGAACTCGAGCAAGTGGAAGGTATACATGAGAATAGAGTGTGCAGCCTCGGGTTGGAATTCTAGAATTCTGACATGATTTGAAATATCATAACTAATTCTAGAAAAATTGAAATCATGCATACTATACCATTCTGGAAAGCTACATATGTCTACTTTAGTCTAAAAATAATTCTAGACATAAAAAAGATGTCTAACTACTAGAAATTGATGGAACAGTATTAGAGGTCGTCTATCGCTACTGGTACTATCCTTTAACTTCAAAAATTCATATCTCCCTGCTCAAATGTCCAATTGGGGTGATCTTAGGTGGCCATGGAAATATTATCATGTCTAGTTTATACTTGTAAAATATCATGAGCATTGGACACCATTCGACCCTAAAATGACACAGCCTAAGTTACTAACCATATGAACAGTGTCTGCATCAGTTTAACAGAAAAATGCCAAATTTAAAAAATCATAATTAATTTCACAAAGCTTTAAATAATCTGACCTTTGGCTTTCCAAAAAACTCTAGATGAGATCTATATGCATGCCAAATTTCATGAGCAAATTCGTTCATTTGATCAGATTTTGATTTGGGTTGCATAATAGTCATTTTTGTATCTCATAAGGGGTCCAAATGGGCCAATTTAGGTTCTAAGGTAGCCATGGCCACTTGAGCATGTGGAAAAGTACCAAAATGGCCTACCAAACTTGTCTCAAAGGTGCACAAAGCCATATTTTTCAAACTCACTCATTCACCCCAAGATATACAAAAGAATGCATATGTCAAGTCTTGCTATTCCATACCCAAATCATGTTATATCATGCATATTGCACCAAATCTCATTCATACATAATACATTTACAAATTTACATGTGCTCATAAGGTCATATAACATATACAATGAAGAATTACATCATGTGCCACTCATATGGTTAAACTTTTGCATTTTCACACACTTAGTTGTCAATCTTCTTCTTTTAGGCTTGGTAGCTTCCATTCCTTAGCTCGCTTGGTCCACCTAGAGTTGTTAGGCATGTGGGGAGGAAGAAATGAGATTCTAGAAATCCCAATAGCCCTTCTCCCTTTCAATCACACATAAAGAATGCAAATCTATGTATAAAAATGCATGCATGACTATTATGGAACATGTGATCATTCAAGAAACATTCTTAGCATTTTAAAATGTCATACATAACATACATAGGATTGCTAAGTAAGTGAATTAGCCTTACCCATTCTCTTCAAGGATTTTGAACTTGTTTCACCCTTTTTCTTAAAGACCTTGAACTAAGCTTTACTCTTGGGAGACTCTAAACTTTGTCTCAACTATTCTTGAGGGTTCTTAGCTCATCCTCACCATGGCTAGAGGGTTCTTGGCTTCACCACACTTGAGCAAACCCAAGCAAAGTCACAAGACATTATTTGAAGACATAATGCAACATCATGGTACCATGGCATTTAGATACATGCTAAAAAATTTTCTCATGGCTTAAAACAAATATACACACATTCAAAGACAAAATAACATTCACTCATGTATGAGAGAAATAAGAGAGGGCTACCTTTGTTACAAATGCAAACTTTTCCTCTTGAATTGGACTTCTCTTCCTCGGCCACACACACACACACAATAAGGTGGAGCTTGCTTCTCTTGGCCTAAACACATCATATGGAAGCCAATTACACTTTTGAACCAATTTCTAAAGTTACACATTTATTAAAAAAGCTAGATAGTTCATATGACTCCTTTATGGTTCCATAATGCACTTAATGAAGCAACCCTATGAAAACATGATCTTTGCTCTATTCTTTTCATTCATTTATGATTCTTGACTCTTTTTAAGTCTCTTGGAGTCATCACACAATCAAATCAAGGAGCCTAGCTAGGTGTTGCTTCTTTAAGCTATAATATAGAACCTATGATACCATCTCACTATCAATGGCTTCTAAAATTTTTCCAAGGCTTCTTCTCATCCTCTTCCATCATATATGACTCAAAAATAAGCTTGGAACAAATTAAAACTATCCCTAGGTGCTCCAATCTCTCTAGGCCATGGCTATAGAGCATGTGAGCACCAAGTGAGTTTGCTTTGTTTTCTTGATGGAAGATGTATATGAGGAGCCTTCTAGGGATCTCAAGAGCTCATCTAAATACTCATTTAAGCCTATAAATTATTGTATCAAATCAGATTTTTAGTGGAACATTTGAAACCCTAACTTTGCTATCTTGAAATTTAATAGCTATTTGATTATTTCCTTTGCATATTATTGTTCTCCTCCCTCATTTTCCTAAGATTCACCTTTGTTTTCGCTAGAAATCCAACCCCTCTTGGCTAGTCTCACAAAGGGAGAAACATGCACCATAGAAGGAACAAGGTGAATCAAGTATAGAATGACAAAATACCTTGTTTTCTTGCATTTTCTTGCTTATTCTTCACTTGGTTGGCTTCCTTTCCTTAAACAAAAAACTCTTCTCTCTGTTCTACCCTCAAAATAGAACCAAACTCCTCAATAAAAACATGGAAAGGAAGATTGAGAGGAGAGGAACGAGTTTATAAGAAGAAGGAGCATGAAAATCCATGAAATTCCTTACATTTTTCTTGCTTTTTCTCCTCCTTGGTGTGCCTAAGAGAGCTGGTCTTTCTCTAGCTTTTGGGTAGAATAAGTCATGCAAATAATGAGAAGAAGAAACATAAAACTTAAAGAGGGTTTAAGAAGCTTCCACTTTCTTAAAAATTTTAATTTTGCCCTTTTATTTTGGCATTTTTGTTTTTGTTTTGTTTTAGCTCCTTTTTTGGAACCATCTTTTTTATCATAAAATTTAGGTCCTTAACCTTATAAAATGCCTTTGGAATCACTTAATTTGAAGTTAAAACTTTCCTGAATGAATTGGTCAAAGTTCGAGCCATCGCTATTAGAAAATATCTACGGGAGGGACTTTAACTATCCCGGGACTTTCCATGGTTTTTAGGGCCTCTAAAAACCCTAGAGAACTCAAATTTTTCATTTAAAAAGCCTCCTGTGGGTATTCTAAAAATTACCCAAAATTACGAAAAATATAATTATGTTTCGTTGTATTTTCATTAAAATCTGTCTGGCTATTTTGGTTATAGTTTTAGGGCACCTCTGGCGTTGACTCATCATTATTTGAGGTCTAGAATATTATTCTAATTTTATTAAACCTCAAATCACTCTATCTGAGGGACTTCCTTTTGTATTCGATAAATTTCATACGTTTACAGAGAAACTGTATGTTGCGTTTCTTACGTTTTCTCATATTTTCGAGGAGCCAAATATTACACCACATCTATAGTAGGCATTCTGGCTAGCTAAACACAATCTAGCACCATGATTTTTACCATATTGGTCGCATATTTCTAGGGTGGAATTGCCTCTGCCTAATTGATTAGATCTCCTTCTGCTTTGGCTGTTTCTATTCTATAACCCTTTACCACCTTTCTTATTACTACCACTAGCCATTTCTTCTTCTCTTGGTCTCTTGTTCTTATGAGGGGATTTAGGGACTATTTGCATTCTTCCTAGATTATTTTGTTAGTCTACATATTTCAACCAAGGCATTTAAATCCCTAACCCTCTAATGCATAACCCTATCTCTGATTTCAAGCAATAACCCCTTTTCAAGTTTATCTACCCTCTATCTATCTTCATTTTGCTTTTGAAGGTAGGAGAAGTATCTGAAGAACTCAAGGAATTTAGCTACTTACTAATCTACTGACATATTCTCTATCTATCTAGTAGAATAAACTCTAATTCTTTTTCATCTCTAATCAAGCTCGAAAAATATTTCTCATAAAATTTATGTAAGAAGGTGTCTCAATTGATTGAGATGTTCTTTGACCTAATGATTGGATTTGTACTCCTCTACCAATAATATGCTTCTTTTTTAATTAAATAATGGTTAACAAGACCTTTTACTTAAATGTGCATTCTACAACACCCCAAAATTAATTAACGTGTTAATCATGGACTTAGGTTGATTAAGAATAATAATTATGGAATAAGTGAGCAAGCTATGGGAATGAGAATTTCTAGAGCAATAAATTATTAATATAGGTTGAAGATTTAATTGGGTTGAAAACTTCATCTAAGCCTAAATTAATTTTAGTAAGTCATGGATAAGAATTAATGGAGGCCCAATGAATTTAGATGCAAATCCAACTTCTTATTGTGAGACTTGGCCCAAAAGAGAGACTACTTAGCAATGGCCCAATTGGGTTTAGTGAGGTAGAGGCCTAAGACTTTATTTACATGAACTCTTATAGTTAGCCCAACATTCCTTATGCAAACCCAAACTAAATGAACTCTTGGAATTTAGCCTCACCCAATCAAAATTTTGTAGCCCAACTTATGAAATCTAGCCCAACAAGCATAAAATCTGAACCCATGAGGATTTGGGCCTTTGGGTCAACCCATAACCCATGTAGGACTCAACTAAAAACCCTAAAATCAGTTTGGCCACCCCCTTTCTGTAGAACCACAAGAAACATAAGGCAAATTTCAGAGGTTCAAGGTAGAGGCTAGGGCTCTTGTCACATTTTCACCATTTCTCACTTTTAGGCTTAAAATCAGCCAAGGTAGTTATTGTATAACTTAATCCTCTTCTCTTCTCTTTGTTTTGACTTGATTAATGTTTTGTTTAAAGCATTCCATCCACAACCAAAATCTAAAACTTGTTATTTGATGTTTTCATGGTGAAATTTTGAAGGTTGAGGCTAGGGGTGCTGTTAGGTAAGTATAAACTCCTCATTTTGATGCTTTCTCTACTAGTTAGAGACCTTATTAGTTGATTTATGATATGGGCTCCATTTCTATGCGAAAATTTCCATAATATAGGGTGATGTTTTGAAGTTTCTATGCTAAGGAAGGCAAAATTTGAAATTGAGTCTCTTGGTGGCTGGGTAAGTGTCCCTTAGGCAAGTATTGATGGATTGATTTTTTGATTATTGGTTGTTGCCATAATTAATGAATGGGGATGGTAATGGACTGACTTCGAGTGGTAATTTTATGATGTTGTGATTATAGGAGGATTTTAGTACTGCTGTTAGCTTCACAAATTGGCTACAAGTAAGGTAATCAAAGATTGTGTAATTCCATGCATATATCTACTTTAATTTTATATTTACTACACATGAAAGATTTGAAATGTTAAATGAATTGATTGGCTATCTATTGTATTGTGTTTAGACCTTGTGAGTCCATGGTGGAGCTATGGTGCAGCTACCACCTGTGCATGTGCTTCGATCAGGCACTAAGTTATGATCAAACCCAAGATGCACTGAGCCCTGGTTGTGCTCATTAGGGAGTGATGCTGTGGACAAGCCCCTCCCGATGTTATTGGCCTTTAACATATGAAAATATGATTGCTAGTATGGGATGATAATCATAGTAGCCTAATTGTTTCATTTGTTGATATGACTGATATAATTCTAATGCTCATTTTGATTCATGCATATATATTAATTAAATTGGATTAAATGAATGGAAATTATCTCGATTACTGAGATTTGCATCTTACCCTGTTTCATAGGCTAACCATTTCAAGTGAAGGTCCTTCCGGTAAGGATAAGGGAAAGTAAGTGGATGAGAATCCATCAGCTCCCCCATATGTGGGGGAGGTTACACTTGTGTTGAGCTGAGTAGAGTAGATGATAAGTTTTGTATTTCTCCTTGTATAGCATTATCATGTAATCATATTGCCAAGTGTAGGAGCTTTATGTTTTGGTAACTTATAATGTATCTAATAGGAAGTTAGGCCTTATGCAATCTAGTTTTTTATGTATGTGCTTGTGTATCTGATTTGAGACTTTGTTGACCCTGTGACATGGTTCGCCATTTGGAAACATAATCATGTGATGCCTTGATGCTAACTGAAACTAATGATGTATGAAACTTCCAATGAGATATGTATCTGAATGATAATATTGGTTGTTTATGAATCTGAATAATCATTAGTATCACATGGAACTGGCTCATATGTGGTAGATTGATGAGTATGAATCAATCCCTAAATCTTGAAGTGGATAATGATAAATTAGGTAGATAAATGCCTTTAGAGTTTCACTAATTAAGAGAGAATGGTCCTAAGGTGTCATTAGAGAGAGAGAGTTAGAGTGTATGAGACAAAATTTTAGAAGTTATAAGACCAGAAGGTGTTTCGCCACGGCCAATAGAGGCTAAGTTACCCAGAGAGGATAACAGAGAGGAATTCACCGCGACGAGAAGTGAAGTTAGCCACGGTGAAATGCAAGAGGTGAGTCTAATTGAGTTCCAATGGATAATTTGTAACAACATAATTCTAAGACTCAACTCATGCAATTTCCATGCCTTATCTCATGCTAGTTCTTTAGAAAGTAATATAATGGCATTGGAAATCATGGATAAGTTAAGTTTTGTCACGGGTAAAATTTTACATTCAGTATCCCGTGGGTCATATGGACTCATCCTTCTTATCCTCATGTTTAATTACACAAATACAACTTACAACAAGCTTAAGAAGTGGCCTATACCTCGAGCAAAGGGAGGGTTTACATAAAATTCACTAATGCAGCCTCGAGTAGAATTCCAGATTCTATGTCTAAACTTTGAAAAATCATAAATAATTCTAAAAAAATTGAAATTAAGCAAACTATACCATTCTGGAAAGCTACAGATGTTTATTTTATGTTAAAAATAAATCTAGACCACAACAAAGGCTACTAATCACCAAAAATTGATGGAATAGTATCAAAGGTCAACTATCATTACTGGTACTAACTTCCAACTTCAAATATTCATATCTCTCTGCTTAAAGGTCCAATTATGGTGATCCTAGTGGCATAGAAATCATATTATATCTATTTTATGCTTATAAAATTTCATAAGTATTGGACATCATTTGACCCACGAGTGACATAACCCAAGTTTCTGACCATATGAATAGTGTTTGCATCAGTTTAGCAGAAAAATGCCAAATTTGGAAATTCATAATTAATTCCATAGAGATCTAAATAATATAGTCTTTCACTTCCCAAAAAGCTTAGGACAAGATTTATATGTGTGCCAAATTTCATGGCCAAATTCATTCATTTGGTCAAATCTTGACGTTGGGTTGCAAAATGTCTCATTTTGTGTCATCAAAGGGGTCCAAATGGTCCATTTCAAGTTCTAAGGCAACCATGACCACTTAAGCACGTGGGAATGCACCAAAATGGCTCTTTAAACTTGACTTGCTCTAGAGTCTTGTTACTGAAAAAGCCAGCACCAAGATCATTTTGACCAATATCAAATGTGTATAAAGCTTCACCAAATTAATTTTCTTTGGGTATCGTGCATAAGCCCAGATTTCTCAAACTCACTCTCTCACCCCATGCCATACACAAGCATGCATACACCTTCTCTTGCCATTCAATACCCAAAAACTATATTATCATTCATTTGGCATCAAACCTCATTCATACATCAAATATATGGGTATTTACATATGTTCAAATGATTATATGACAATTTCATCATGGTATTACATCATATGCCATGTGTATGGCTGCAAAAGAAGCAAAACTAGGCATTTTCATACACTTTGATGTCAATCTCCTTCTTCTAGACTTGGTGGCTTCCATTACCTTGCTCAATTGCTCCACCTACCATGTTAAGGCATTGGAAAGGAGGGGATGAGATTCAAAGAATCCTAATAGCTTATCTCCCTTTCAATCACACATAAAGTATGCAATACAAGTCTTGAAAAGGCATGCATGCGCATATTGAAATGTGTGAGCATTCAAGAAATATCCTTGGCATTTGAACAAGTCATATATAGCATACACAAATTTGCCAAGTAAGTGGATTCACTTCACCCATTCTCTTGTTGATTTTGAACTTGCCTCATCTATTTTCTCTAAGAGGTTTTGATTCAACCTTACTCTTGGGAGACTTTTTACTTTGTCTCAACCAATTTTAAGGGTTCTTGGCTCATCCTCACCATGAAAAAAGGGTTCTTGGCTTCTATACACTTAAGCAAACCAAGGCAAGCATGTTAAACATCATTTGAATGCATAAAATATCATCATGGTACCATCGCATATGAAATCATGTTAGAATACTTTTAGTGGCTTAAAACACACATACACACTTCCAAAGACAATGTAAGCACACATTCATGCATGAGAGAAGGTGGAGAGAGCTATGATAGGTCGTGCCGTGCAACTTCCAAAATGAAACTAGGTTGGATTAAATTTTATAGTTAGTGGCACAACTTAGGTCATTTTCCTTGGAAATGGAATTCAATATTTAATTAGGTTTTCTAAGTGTAAAAGGACTCTAAAAATTACCTAACTAAAGGGGGGTTGATCTAATTATACTAAGTAACATGGAATTGAATTAAAATTCCTAATTGCTACTTAAGTGCATAAACTAATGGTTGAATGATAGACTTGTGACTAGCTTTGGATTTGTCCCTTGGTATCCACTATCCTTATCTTAATTCAATTGTGATTAATTCTAGTCTAAGAGTTCCTAATTATGTTCATGGTAATATATCTTGAGTTACCACACAATAATCAAGATATTAATAATCTAATGTCGAATTGAAACCTCAATCCCATACCAAATCACTTGCTTTTGTCATTAAGATCAATGAACACTCAATTTGATTGATTAATGGATTAATTAGCCTCTGAATTATAACCCTAGGATGTTTAATTAACCAATCAAACTCCAAGGAATCCTCAAATCAAATAATTAAGCACACAATCTCACTCATGCATTTCATCGAACACCTTGATTGCATACATGGGAAGTTGGAAGAGAATGAAAAATTCAGCACTTGATTCAATCAATTAATCAACAAAAAGTATACTAATTAGTGTCTAATCAGCCACTAATTACAACTACACAAATTCCCAATCAAATACATCTCAACCAAGCATGTATAAAAAAAAGTGTAAAAAAATAGGAAAATCTTAGCCAAAAATCCTTTGTTATCTCTATGGATTCAAGCTCCTCCAAGGTTATCCTCCTAGCCAGCCACAAGATGGAGAATTAATGCTTCATGGCGGTGGAGATGGAGATGGGAAAATGGAGAAGAAGCTACTGCATTATGAAGTGGAGTGTGACGACAGATCGTGTATGAATGATCTCTGCCTCCTAACTTCAGCCCCCTAATCATGTGCTTCATTAATCTTCTTCACGTGCTCTTTCACAAATCAACCTATAGCTCTTTCTGACATGGATGAATTGATGCATGGCTCCCTTCATTCTTAGCTCATTGTTGCTACTCATATGGACTTCTCATCAAAAACCCATAGCAAAATTTACGTGTGCATTTTCTGCTGCTGCCCAGCCCCTCTTTTGCATTATTCTGACTTTTTTTTTTACATTTTTCCTTTTCCATGTTGGCTCCTTCATCACATGCTTCTTTTACTTTTATTCTTAGCCTTTTGGTTCCATGTGATCTACTACCTTCACAATCAGAAACCTGTAGCTTAATTCTTCATAAATGAATCACGTGGCTTTATGCACATTTAAAGCTTAATCATGTGCACTGCTTTCTACGCATTCAACTCGAGCCCTTCTCTCCTCTTCTTCTCAGCTCTTTCATGTTAAAAACATAGCTCCTACTACATGTTTCTGTACCCAAGCCTCTTCACATTCTACTTTCAGCTCATGCCTCCTTTCAAGCTTCTTTTGATCTCTTATTGCTCAACGTTCCAGCTTTTTCCACATTCTATCCAACTACTATATGTGTGTTCCGTGAAGTGGCAGCAGCATGGAGTATATTTAAGTGAGCCATGCATGTGAATGAATGGATGAGAGTGTATGTATAGGGCTAACCCATAAGTGCTTAAAGCTCTTGTGATGTAAAGTGTACACTAGAGAGACACACAAGCTTTACGTAAATGGAATGCAACTTCTTGTGACGTGGGGATATAGGTGAATGGTTAGCTATGTGGAAATGTAGTAGGTACAGCATGGAGTTGAGCAATGCATATGTTTAACATGGGTGATCTAGACATGCAAGCTGCTATGTTTTTCTTCATGGACTCGTGAGTGTGCTTGTGCTAGTGACCACGTGTTTGTGCATGAAGCTATGTACAAGTGAGCTCCTACGTGGATAAGGGAGTGTTGATTGTGACATTGGGTGAGCTGCTACGTGGAATGTTTGCTAAGTGTGAGAATATGTGAGTGAAATGCTTCTATGTGTGTTATTCTTTTACCACTCATTTCCCATTTTCAAATTTTATTTTCTAAGACTCCATGGAACATATGAAGCTTTCATCTTCAACTTTTTGGCCCCTTTGATTCAATCATGTGGCTTTCACTTCCTTGAATTTCCATTGCCCATAAAATCTACATAAAAAGAATGAAAACTATTAAGTAGAAATAATTGCAAAATTATTCTAAAAGAAATTTAAGAATTAAAAACTAATTATTTGCAAATTAATTCGTAAAATGCGAAAAATGGCCAATTAAAATCAAATTCTACTTAATTAAACCTCTAAAGCCATATTTGGACACTAAAAGGCCTAAGTGAGGAGGATTAAAATATATAAAAATAGCCTTCATCAAATTTCTCCACACTTAAACCTTTGCACTCCTGGGCAAAGCTCAAAATCTAAGGAAAAACTAGTGGAATGGGAAGTGGAAAAATGAAAATGAAAAAGGAAAGTAAAAATCACAAGATAGAGAATAATCACATCTCTTCAACACTTCAACAATCTAAGCTAACTTCACTTGCATCAAGAAATAAGTTCCATGGTAATTTAATTTGAAAAGAATGAATTGAAATGCCTAGCCTCTCACATGGGTTAGTGTTTACTCTCAACTTTCAAGTGTTTAAGGGCAATGTAGATCACTTAAATTCCACCTATCAAAACTTCACTGCCATAGGCTTGTCAAGCTTCTAAATCTCCACCACCCATGCCAAATGCAAGACACTAATCAAAGGACTTTATTCAGGGTTGTAATGGGGTTGGGGAGATGAAATGAATGGATACACAAGAAAAGACAAACAAATGGATACCTTGGATCCTCAAGAGTAATCAATGGAACTTGTGATAAGGAAGAATATGCATTCAAGGCCTTATTTCCAACTAGCAGTAGTAAATGTGAACAAAATTTAAGCACTACTTTCTTTTGATTTTCAATTACTTTGCCTTCTTTTTTTTTTTGGCTTTTCTATCTCTTCTTTCCTTTAACTTTGAACATTTTCCTCAATTTTTAATAATAATAGCCTAAATGGATGCAAAGCACATATTCTCTCATCCTAATTAGATGTAATACTCTTTGAAATCCCTAAGGTATCTTCAAACAAGGTGGAAAACATTTTTAATGGCTATAGGTTCAACAAGAAAATAAAATAAGGTCCAAAATGGCTAAACAATGAATAAAATGTAGGTAATGGTTAGTTTTTTTTTTATTTGGCTCACTAGTTACAAAAGAAAGGAATGCCTGATCACTTACATGCATGCAAATGCAAATGTAGTCTCAACAAAGAATCAAGACAAGTTCTAAAGTGAAAGCAAAGATAGGTAAATACACACTAGAAATAAATAGATACAGCTCAAATCCTCACCAACTAATGGCTATTAGATAATTCATTGAAATTAAATTCATTGCCACTTCACTTGAATCAAGATACAAGATCCATCACTTATCATGTCAAACTGAATCTAAGTTATAATCATCTCAACTTGCAACTTTCACAGAAAATTTTAAAAAAAATCACACTATTTTTCAAAAAAAATTTCTAAAAAATTTTCAAAATTTTTTTTAACAAGACAAAGCAAAAAAAAGATGAAATGGGATGAAATAGCTCTCCCCTCCCCACACTTAAATGTTGCATTGTCCTCAATGCCAGCACACAGTCCAATCAACAAAAAGACAACTTAATATAAAGAGAGTAGAAGGAAAGTATACAACCGAATAAAGTTGAAATTGGAGATTAAAAGGGTGGATCAGATTCCCATGTAGCTAGTTAGCAATTTATTGCTTACAAAACAGAAACAAAATAAATAGTAATGCATACAAGAAAAAGAAAACTAAATCCTAAACAAAAACAACTCTATAAATGACTAACTAATCATAAGTATCAAAAACTAAAATTAAAATAGCTTTATTCCTTTTTAGTTCAACAAATTTAAGTCTAATCACTTTAAAGCATTTTGATTGATCATTCAATGTTAATTCATGGATTCCTCAACCATCAGTAGTTTTGGAAAGTCATATTTAGCATAATCAAAAGCAATAAAAGAAGGAAAATCAAATTTAGGACATTTAAAGCTAAAGAAAGAAAATTTGAAATCAAATTTAAACTTTTGACTCTTTAAATATCTATCTAAGCCAATGAAATCAATCGAACTCTTATAAGTAAGAGTTACTACATCAACAGAAAAGTTAAATTGCAACTTCTCACAGTCTTTCAAGTTCAAGGTATCTGGCAATTGCTTCATTTCAATTGGGAAAGTCTGTTGATTGTAGGGAACTAGCTCAACAATTTTAGGAATCTCTTCAGGCCTTTCAACAAAAGAAACAATATCTTCCCTGACCGAAAAGACATCAGTAGGCTCACAAGATTCTAGACAATTATCAACAACAAGATCCAGTCTCTCACTTGTGCCAACAAGAGCACAAGCATTAATAAGATTTCAATATCAGCAGTATCTCTATGCATGCTCTCATCAATACTAATATGATCAGTAGAATCAGTCTTATCAACAATTTTAGTGCAAACAAAGGACTCTATGGATTTAACAAATTTATCAGACTTTAGAAACTCATTAATCTCTACACATATAGGACATGTATGCATATCATCGCATAAGCATTTCAAAGTAGAGTCTGAATTATCAATAACAAGCTATTCAACAATTGTATCATCCATATCATTATCATATGCTACATCCACTATTTCAGCAATCATGTCATTACATGCTAAGTCACCCTTACACTTATCTACTACCCTAGACTTAATAGAATTATTATCAATTGGCTCAAAAATGAATTCATCATTATGGTCATAGCTAGGGGTAGAAAAACCAAGTGCATCAGTACACAAGGATTCATTACCATCACATAAAGTATCGATTTTATTCAATGCATTACCACAATCAACCATATCAGGAGATTCAACAATAATTTCTTCATCTATATCATCATCATGTAATTCGAGAATCAACACAATCATGTACATTAGTGGTCAAAGTGCTATCATGCAAACTAGTGTCAGTTCCAACAAATTGCAAGTATTAGAAGATGGAAGTATATTACCCAATGAATAGGACTCTTCCCCCTCTATGCATTCTCTTCTAAATTGTTCCTCATTCAATTTAGTAGCACTTGAAGTTGGTTGATTCATTTGAACTCCCAAATCCTTCATGAGGTTATCAATCATTTGTTAGTTTTGAAGATGCAACCGTTCATTTTCTTGTTAGAGTTAAAGATTATAGGCTTCCATTTGTTGCATCATCCTCTCTTCCCAACTTGGTTCCCACTTAGGCTCTTATTGAATATACTCCTCATGATAGTTGTAAGGATGATATTATGGTTCTTGCATATAGAAGTTGTGGTATGGTTCTATGTAACTGGGGTGAATTTCATATGGATGGTAGCATGGCTGTTGAACTTGTTGATATTGTTGTGCTTGTTTGCATTGGTCAAGGAGGCTATGAAGCATTGATATGTCTTCATCCAACTTTCGGGCAATCCTATCATTTGCATAAGAATCATAGACACCTTGATTAGACATGTAATAAGGATCCATTTTAGACAAAGAATATGAAAAGTACAATTAATTTTAGCATAACACAAATCACTAAGAAACTACAAATAATATGACTTCTAAATTAATAAAATAAAAATCCAATAAAGCTAAGACTTACCTAACAATCAAAAAAAACTCAAAAACAGATATTAATCACACAAAATAAACTCACAACAAATAAAGAAATTAAATCCAGAAAAATTCCTAAAAAATTCGAGCAAATACTCAAGAATTGGAAAAAGTATCCTAAACGTTGGAATATGGCAAAAAAAATGGTGTAACTAATAACTTTGATATTAATTTTGCTTAAAACACCCAAAAAAACTTTGGAAAACAAAGTTTGAGAATTTTCTAGGCACATCAACAAAAATTCCAGTAAGCAGACCAATTGATGCGTAACACCGAAATTACCAAAATCTAAGTTCAAAACAAGGGAAAAATCAATCCAAAATAGAACAAAAATAAAGTTAAAACACTTAGAAAATCCTTTTTAAACAATTGAGAATCTAGTCCCTGGCAATGGTGCCAAATTTTGATAGGTCGTGTTGCGCAACCTCCAAAATAAAATTAGGTTGGATTAAATTTTATAGTTATTGGCACAACCTAGATCATCCCCTTTGGAAATAGAATTCAATGTTTAATTAGGTTTTCTAAGTGTAAAAGGACTCTAAAAATTACCTAACTAAAAGGGGGTTTGATTCAATTAAATAAGTAAAATGAAATTGAATTAAAATTCCTAATTGCTACTTAAGTGCATGAACTAATGGTTGAATGATAGACTTATGACTAGCTTTGGATTTGTCCCTTGGTATCCACTATCCTTATCCTAATTCAATTGTGATTAATTCTAGTCTAAGAGTCCCTAATTGTGTTCATGGTAATATATATTGAGTTACCACACAAGAATCAAGAGATTAATAATCTAATGTTGAATTGAAACCTCAATCCTGCACCAAATCACTAGCTTTTGTCATTAAGATCAATGAACACTCAATTTGATTGATTAAACGATTAATTAGCCTCTGAATTATCACCCTAGGATGTTTAATTAACCAATCAAACTCCAAGGAATCCTCAAATCAAACAATTAAGCACGCAATCTCACTCATGCATTTCATCGAACACTTTGAATGCATACATGGGAAATTAAAAGAGAATGAAAAATTCAGCACTTGATGCAATCAATTAATCAACAAAAAGTATACTAATTAGTGTCT
>JAIUCV010000012.1:147500-287022 GCA_026724425.1 Erythrophleum ivorense | reverse complement strand
ATAGCGAAGGCAGAGGTCTGGAACAGACACGATCTCGCCGTAGCGACGCCATAGCGAAGGCAGAAGTCTGGAACAGATACGAGCTCGCTGTAGCGAGGTCACTAACCCGCTATAGCGAGAGCGGTCCAGAAAAGTGAGAAAAAGAGAGTTTGACTTTTTAAAAGCTTCCAAATCTCTTCTTTCTTCTTCTAACCGACTCAAGCTCGTCTTAGGAGAGAGAAAAGGGCGGAGAAAAGAGAGAGAAGCTGAAGAGAAGAGGAAAGCACAAGAAAGGTATGAATTCTCATGGCTTCCTCTTAGTATGTTGCCCTTCTCCCCTTTTCCCCTCTTTCCTACGGTTTAAATGGTAGAAATGGTTAGGTCTGAGTCTGGTTTAGAGGAGAGAGAGTGGGAAACCATTCTTGAGAGAGATTAGAAGTAGCTAGTCTTCTCTTTCTTGCTTTTCCCCTTTCTTAAGAGTTGAGAAAAGAGAGGGATAGCTCATGGACCCTAGTGAGAGGAAAAACCTAGAGTGAGAAGCTCAGTAGAGCTGAGTAGAAGTAATCCCTAGCTTAAGAATTGAGTAGTAAGGTATTAATTCCATGCTTTTGTGTGGTTAGGCTCAAGAGAGAAACTCTCCCATCTAGAAGTTGTTGTGAAACCAACAAGGGAGGAGACCATTGACAGAGCAAGTAGTAAATAGCCAACAAAGGTAGTTCTCTCCACTTTCTCTCATGCATAATTGTGTGTTTACATTGTCTTGCTTGTGTGTATGAATGATATGAGCTATGAGAAGTGTGTTAGCATGATTATATGTATGATTGAGATGATGTTTTAAATGATTGTTTGGTTTGCTTGAGGGAATGGAAAAGCCAATAACCCTATAGCCAAGGTGAGGATGAGCCGAAGCCCTAAGTTGGTTGAGCCATGTCTCCCAAAAGTGAGGTTGACTCCCAAAGAGTAAGGGTGAGTCTAAGTACCTCTAAAGTATGGGAAGGCAAATCCAAAAGCCGGTGAGGCCGATCCAAGTACCCAGCGAGCTCATGAATGTTATCCATGGCCATTTCACATGTTTTAAATGTTTTTCATCATGTTTTATATGCTAACATGCCATACATGCATAATGAGACTTGTTGCATGCAATATATGTATATTTGAATGAGAGTTGAACTACTGAGATTCTCCGAATCTCACCCTCCCTCTCCATCATCCAACCATGCCAGGTGGCCCAAGTGAGATTAGAGATGGGAGCAACCACCACCAAGCATGAGGCTAGGGATAGAGATGAAGAAGAATGTAAAGTTTTGTATATGAGAATTGTACATGAGATGTAAGATGTAAATGATGTATATGATGTAGTTCCTTATAGTTTTGTAAACCATGTATATATTAATGATGAATGTATGAGAATGAGATTTATGATGAATGAAAGAGCATGGTTGAATGAGAAAGAACCAATGATAGCCTAGTAAATATGGGTGCATAAGTGGGCATGGGGTAGTGAGTTTCCCCAATCTGAGTTATTAGACACTTGAGGCATGATTGATAGCTCCTATAGATGCTTTCTCATGTGCTCAAAGAATCATAGAAGTAGAAAACTTAAGATTGGACCCCATTAGCCACACTTTTGGCCAAGAAAGGGCCTCTTTGCACATGATGTCATGGAATAGCCATATGACCTCTCTTAGCTATGAGATTTGAATGTAGCTAGATTATGTCTAGAGCTTTCTGGGAAGCTAGAGTTTATGTCAAATAGAGGTCTATATCATTTTCTATGATTTATCAAAGTTGACATCAGAAATTCGGATTCAGAAAGTTACTGTTCATTTGGTCAGTTTTGAAATTATGTCATCCGAGGGGCAAATGTAGTCCAATGGCTACGAAATTTTATACACAGAAACTAGATGGTCACAGTGACTTGTAGGAACTGGAAGCACCTCATTTAGAGGTCTAGAGAGGAAGTTATACAATTTCGAAGTTCCTGCCCAGAATCAGACACCCAACCAGACCCGAGGTACTGTTTCATCGGTTTCCGGGAAATTGGCTAGGTGAACTGATCTGGATATATTTTTCTCCTCTAGCTAACATCCACATATTTCCATAGAAATAGAGTTTATGAGCATTGGATTTTTTTGGAATTAGTTAGACATTTTCAAAGTCCATATCAGTAAACTGTGACAGTAAAGAAGCCCCCTCTGACCAGTGAACTATTTCGATGTCAAACGTAGAATGAGTGAGAGATTGAGACTTCTAAGTATTTTTAGTATGAAGTAGACGTCTCAAGCTCTCTAGAATGACCCAGATCATGCAGATAAGATTTTTCTGCATTTAGTTATGAATTTCCAAAGTTAGCCCAGAATATGAGCAAAATCTGCCCATAGCGAAAATGCATGTCTCCAATCCCTTTTTGCTTTCCATGAGTTTTAAGCATATAGTGGGGATTGAAACAAGTCTCAATAGAGGAATTGAGCATGAGGAATTAGAGAGAGAGCTCAACCGGTCCATATTACTTCTAAGTGGAGCTCTACCCACACATAGTGCCATATAAGAGTAAGCATAAGGTAGAGAAAGTGTCTCCCTTATGAGTTCCGCATTGCCCATATGGGCTAGAGGGCACGTTGGGTATGAGTTAGAGGTTAAGGTGTCACACCTTGTATGCAAGAACACACATTTCTCTTTGGAGTTTCTTCATCTCCCTCAGCCAAATACCCACAAGGAGGTAGAGCTTGATTCCTTTGGCCTAAACACATTAAATGGGATCTAATTACACTCTTGAAACAATCTCTAATGCCACACACACTCTAGAATGACTTTGGCACTCATATGGTTCAATTATGGTTCCATAAAGCACCTAATGAAGCAACACCAAGAATTCATGATCTTGGCTCCATTCTATCCTCCCATATATGGTTCTTGACTCTATTTAGGCTCCTTGAAGCCATCACATAATTAATTTGAGGAGCCTAACTATATGTTGCTTCTTTAAATCACAATATGGAACCTAAACCTCCATTTCACTTCTTAGACTTTCTAAAAATTTTTTAAGGCTTCCTCTCATACTCTCCCAACATATAGCATGCAAAACTAAGCCTAGAAGAAATTAAAACACTCCCTAGGTGCTTCCCCTCTTCTTGGTCGAGACATGACTTCTTGGCACCAAGGAAGTTGTTTTGTTTTCTTTGATGGAAGATGCATATGGGAGGCTTCCTTGATATCTTAGGAACTTATATGAACTATTAGACATCTTAAATTATGGTTAGAAACTTTCCTACAAACCAAGGTGCAACTAAAACCCTAAGTTATGCATCTTGAAAAATCATGGTTTTTTCTTTGTTTTCTTTGCATATTCTTATTTCCCATACTCTAATTTCTAAGATTCATCCTTGGTTTGATTCAAAAATAAATTCCTCTTGGCTGTCCATATAGTGGCCGAACCATACATAAAGGAAGCAAGGAAGAAGAAGCATGAAAACTAATGGATTTACCTTGAATTCAAGCTTTTCTCAAGAGCTTTTCCCTTTGCCTTAGTCCTTCTCTTGAAATTTGAACTCCTCCCCTCTAGTTTAGGTTTAAAACAAAACCAAATACTTCAATGAAACCATGAAAATAAAAAGGAGAAGGAGGAGAATAAGTTTACTAAAGGAAAGACCAAGAAAATCCATGAATTTTCCTACCTTTTTCGTTCTTTTTCTCCTTCAATGGTGCACCCTTTCTTGCTAGCCTCTCTCCTGGTCTTTGGCAAAAATAAAGTCGATGAAAGAAGGAGGAGAGTGGAGTGTCTCATATAAAGAAGAAGAATTAAAAATTGTTCCTTAAAAGTTCCTGTTACGTTCTGTTTTCTTGGCATTTTTGTTTTAGGTCTATTTTATCTTCTTTTTACGAATCGTCTTTTCTATCATAAAATTTAGATTCTCAATCTTGTAAAATGCCTTTAGAATCACTCAATTTGAAGTTAAAACCTTCCTAAATGAAAAGGTCAAATTTTGGGTTAACTATTATTAGAAAAAGTACACCAAAAGGGTTTTAACTGTCCCAAGGTTTCCTATGATTTTTAGGGCTTCTGAGAATCTCAAAGAACTCAAATTTTCTATTTAAAAAGTCCTCCTATGAGTATTCTAAAAATTACCCAAAATTATGAAAATGCTATTCTGTTTCGTAACTATTTTGTTAAATTCTATCTGGTTATTTTGGCTCCAATTTCAAGATACCTTTGGCCTTCTATTTTCATTATTTGATGTGTAGATTATTATCCTAATTTTTTTGGACCTTAACTCATCCATTTCGGGGGATTTGCTTTTAATACATATTCGTTTCCATTATTTTTACAAAAACCAGACATTACAATTTATATGGGTGTTTTAAATGAACTGGCTCATGTGTCACACTACACTTAATGGGCTTCAATTTGTTTCTTCTCTTTGGGCCCTCTAAACATATTTTAATTAGGTCTTAGGAAATTGATGAGCATTTAATCAATTCCCTTAGTGTCATTAATTAATTTCATCTAATTAATTAAAATTCCATAATTAAAATTATTTTTACATAAATTCTTAAATTAATTATCTTTCCTTAAAAAATTCCCTTTTCCATAATATTCCAAAACAAATCCCTATTTTCCAAATAACCTTAATTAATTAAATTTGGGATGTTACAATCCTAGCATGCATTTTTTGCCAAATTAGCACAACCTATTCCCATATGATTTCCCACATTTATCATAGGGTTCAACATGTTATTTTGCTTTCCCTTGCCAAAGTTGATTTTGGGTTTAAAATTCTTCCTTTGTACATTTACCACCCTATTCTTGTTCTAGAATGATTTTTTCTATTTTTCCTCCTCCTCCTCTACCAGGTGTTTCTCTATTGTCCTACACTTGTTCATGATGGGAGCAAAATCTCATACCTCTAAGGTGACCATAACTCCTTTAATCTTTGGCCTTAATCTTGCTTCAAACTTCCTCACCTTCTAGGCTTCATCAAGGTTTTATTTCCAATATGATGAAAACTTCAACAAAGCTTTAAACTTGGCCACATATTAGTCCACCATCATACTCCCTTGCATCAAAGCAAAAACTCTATCTCCTTCTCATTCTTCATGTTCTTCAAGAAGTATTTCATAAGAAAAGTGGTTGTAAATAATTCCTAGGTTATCTTCATCCTTTGAGACTCCATACCCCTCTTGGCTTCTTTCTACCAATTATTTGCATCACTTACCAACACGTTCATGGTGAACATCACTCTCTAGGCATTTATGGATCCTAACACCTCATAGATTTTCTCTAACTCCTTTAACCACTTGCTTGTAATAAAAGGGTTTTATTCTCTATAGAAAGATAGAGGCTTGGCTTTCTTAAAATTTAATAGGCCTTGATAATTTGGGTTTAGTACTAGATTCGATGCCATACCCCTATTTTCCCTTACTAGGACTTGATTGTCTAGTACCACTTCTTGGTTTTTAACAGTTAGAGCCTTATTGTCATTCCTATTTTCCTATACCTATTGAATCAACTGATTAGTGGTAGCAACCTATTTCCTTATGGCAAAAGTGTATGTTCCCTCATAACAATAACCATCCTTTCAATGGCATTTGTCATACCATTGTCACAGTTGTTCCCATTACTATTAAAGTTGCTTCTCCTTGCTAATATCAAAGCTTCAACTACACAAACAAAAGTATTGTTTTCAAGGTAACCGGGCTCAATAAATTTTACTCTACCTATAAACACAATTATGCCATCAAGAAATGATATACAAGCATATAAGTGTTGGTAGCATTGTTACTTATATTTACATGCCTATCAAAATAAAGTTAGGCCACCAAAGTTCTCTATTATTTCTAATTCTATCTCGACTCTTCTAGGGACAAATAACTCTAATACGTAACCCTTTTACCTTTTACATACTAATTAATCACCTCATTGTAGGACATTTGTAGCAAAAGCTACTTATTATCTTACTTTTAATATAAAGTAGTAAAGAGATTGCACATCACATAATATATAATTGAATTACCATATTCATTCAAATTCATTAACCATTTTATCATCATTATTTTTATATATGCCCTCATCTAGAAGTATCACCTCATTAGCTTGGCCAAAAAGGGCATTACTAGTTATTTTGCAAGATCAGTATATATATCATCATACATTTAAAAGAAAGTATTGGGATAAGCATACATCAGTTCATAGAGTTAATATATAAAAAAAGGCTTCATAACAATTATGCAACATCTTGAGATATCAAATTCAGGTCCATCATCCCTTGGGATGTGGTGTTTCTTAATAGTCTTTAGTGACTACCACATTCTTTATGTTGATAATTACCTGCATTTGCCCTATGCCTTCGATGTCTATGTATGCTCATTTGATTTCTATAATATATCTAGTGGTTGCCATTTTAATTATCTAAACACATTACCACACATGTGAGAATCATTCAAACTCATAGTTGGACAATTGCAATTTGTAAACTAATAATGGTTCAATTGTCACATGCATAGAAAACATTTTCATTTCTCTTGTTTAATTAAGAAGTAAGAGCATCATTCATGTGAATAAGTGAAATGTGTAATAACCAAGAAAAAGAAAAGAAAAAGAAAAGAGAAAAAGAAATGAGAAAAGGAAAGGAAAAGAGAAGCTGGAAAATTTTCGAAGAGCTGAGAATTTTCTAAGTCTTCTCGCCATAGCGAAATATGGAATCGCCATAGCGAGAGTGCTTGCTCGCCGTAGCGAATGTGTTTCTAGCTATAGCGAGTGCAGCACTCCATACAAGAACCAGGAAGTTGCTCGCCGTAGCGAAGCTATAGCGAGTGCGGCATTCCATAGACCAGAGTTGCTCGCCGTAGCGAAATTGATCCTAGCTATAGCGAGTGCAGCACCCCATACAAAAACCAGGAAGTTGCTCGCCGTAGCGGCGCTATAGTGAAGGCAGAGGTCTGGAGCAGACATGATCTCGCCATAGCGACGCCATAGCGAAGGTCGAGAATAGACACGATCTCGCCGTAGCGACGCCATAGCGAAGGTGAAAGTCTGGAACAGACACGAGCTCGCCGTAGCGAGGTCACTAACCCGCTATAGCGAGAGCGGTCCAGAAGAGCGAGAAAAAGAGAATTTGACTTTTTAAAAGCTTCTAAAGCTCTTCTTTCTTCTTCTAACCGACTCAAACTTGTCTTAGGAGAGAGAAAAGGGCGGAGGAAAGAGAGAGAAGCTGAAGAAAAGAGGAAAGCACAAGAAAGGTATGAATTTTCATGGCTTCCTCTTAGTATGCTGCCCTTCTCCCCTTTTCCCCTCTTTCCTACGGTTTAAATGATAGGAATGGTTAGGTCTGAGTCTGGTTCAGAGGAGAGAGAGTGGGAAACCATTCTTGAGAGAGATTAGAAGTAGCTAGTCTTCTCTTTCTTGCTTTTCCCCTTTCTTAAGAGTTGAGAAAAGAGAGGGATAGCTCATGGACCCTAGTGAGAGGAAAAAACCTAGAGTGAGAAGCTCAGTAGAGCTGATTAGAAATGATCCCTAGCTTAAGAATTGAGTATTGAAGTATTGATTCCATGCTTTTGTGTGGTTAGGCTCAAGAGAAACTCTCCCATCTAGAAGTTGTTGTGAAACCAACAAGGGAGGAGACCATTGACAGAGCAAGTAGTAAATAGCCAACAAAGGTAGTTCTCTCCACTTTCTCTCATGCATAATTGTGTGTTTACATTGTCTTGCTTGTGTGTATGAATGATATGAGCTATGAGAAGTGTGTTAGCATGATTATATGTTATGATTGAGATGATGTTTTAAATGATTGATTAGTTTGCTTGAGGAAATGGAAAAGCCAATAACCCTAAAGCCAAGGTGAGGATGAGCCGAAGCCCTAAGTTGGTTGAGCCATGTCTCCCAAAAGTGAGGTTGACTCCCAAAGAGTAAGGGTGAGTCCAAGTACCTCTAAAGTATGGGAAGGCAAATCCAAAAGCCATAAGGGAAGGGGTGAGGCCGATCCAAGTACTCAGCGAGCTTATGAATGTTATCCATGGCCATTTCACATGTTTTAAATGCTTTCATTATGTTTTATATGCTAACATGCCATACATGCATAATGAGACTTGTTGCATGCAATATATGTATGTTTGAATGAGAGTTGAACTACTGAGATTCTCCGAATCTCACCCTCCCTCTCCACCATTCAACCATGCCAGGTGGCCCAAGTGAGATAAGAGATGGGAGCAACCACCAACAAGCATGAGGCTAGGGATAGAGATGAAGAAGAATGTATAGTTTTGTAATACATTGTATATAAGAATTGTACATGAGATGTAAATGATGTATATGATGTAGTATGTACAAATGTTGTAAGACAATGTATGTATTAATGATGAATGTATGAGAATGAGGTTTATGATGAATGAAAAGCTATGCTTGAATGAGAAAGAACCAATGATAGTCTAGAGTATAAGGGTGCATAAGTGGGCATGGGGTAGTGAGTTTTCCCAATCTAAGTTATGAGACACTTGAGACATGATTGATAGCTCCTATAGATGCTTTCTCATGTGCTCAAAGAGTCATAGAAGTAGAAAACTTAAGATTGGACCCCATTAGCCACACTTTTGGCCAAGAAAGGGTCATTTTGCACATGATGTCATAGAATAGCCATATGACCTCTTCTAGCCATGAGATTTGACATGTAGCTAGATTATGTCTAGAGCTTTCTGGGAAGCTAGAGTTCATGTCAAATATAGGTCTATAGCATTTTCTATGATTCATCAAAGTTGGCATCAGAAATTCGGATTCAGAAAATCACTGTTCATTTGGTCAGTTTTGAAATTATGTCATCCGAGGGGCAAACGTAGTCCAATGGCTACGAAATTTTATACACAAAAACTAGATGGTCACAGTGACTTGTAGGAACTGGAAGCACCTCATTTAGAGGTCTAGAGAGGAAGTTATGCAATTTCGAAGTTCCTGCCCAGAATCAGACACCCAACCAGACCCGAGGTACTGTTTCATCGGTTTCCGGGAAATTGGCTAGGTGAACTGATCTGGATATATTTTTTTCCTCTAGCTAACATCCACATATTTCCATAGAGATAGAGTTTATGAGCATTGGATTTTTGTGGAATTAGTTAGACATTTTCAAAGCCCATATCAGTAAACTGTGACAGTAAAGAAGCCCCCTCTGACCAGTGAACTATTTCGATGTCAAACGCAGAATGAGTGAGAGATTGAGACTTCTAAGTATTTTTAGAATGAAGTAGACGTCTCAATCTTTCTAGAATGACCCAGATCATGCAGATACGATGTTTCTGCATTTAGTTATGAATTTCCAAAGTTAGCCCAGAAATGAAGCAAAATCTGCCCATAGCGAAAATACATGTCTCCAATCCCTTTTTGCTTTCCATGAGTTTTAAGCACATAGTGGGGATTGAAACAAGTCTCAATAGAGGAATTGAGCATGAGGAATCAGAGAGAGAGCTCAACCGGTCCATATTACTTCTAAGTGGAGTTCTACCCACACATAGTGCCATATAAGAGTAAGCATAAGGTAGAGAAAAGTGTCTCCCTTATGAGTTCCGCATTGCCCATATGGGCTAGAGGGCACGTTGGGTATGAGCTAGAGGTTAAGGTGTCACAAAATGCATGGCATCACATGATCATTGGATGGCCACATTATAAAACCTCATAAATTGTAAAGCCATAAAAATCATTGACAAATCCTCATTATAACCATATAAATCATGAACTAATCATAATGTAGTCTAGGCATCAATATAAAATATTTAGCATCAATTGCTAAATTAGAAAACATAAAATCATACAACTCATCATACATTCTTAGCATATTAAGGCCATTAAACCTTTAACTCAACATCCTTGCAAGGGAACATAGCAAACCCATTTCTTGAAAATGCTATTGTTATAAAAATTTTCATAGGTACAGTACCAACTGTTCCATACCAATTAATACAAACCTTGTTTTTCTTTTAATTATAAGCTATGCACTAAGTATCCCATACTACTTGATGCATAACCTTAATTTTTAGCATGACCAAGAAAGAGTGAGGCTATTCCTATTTATTCTGCATATCATATCATATTACATTATGCATATGTTTAACATTCTCCTCCCTCTTAGGATTTATTTAATAATATTTAAGTAATTTAGGGTAGATTAAATAATATTAAGAAAATGATTAGGAACCATTGTATGGCTAAGTGAAAAGGATTTAGTAAATGTCATATTTATAAAACAAAAAAATTAGATTTTTTTGGGATTTAATATGAATTTTTTAGAATCATTAATAGTTATGAAATTAAAAGAAATTATGAAATAAATACTTGGGAATTTAAATTTTAGGAACTCTTAAGGCCAAAAATACTCCAAAAATATTTGAAATATATAAATTTTCAAGTTAAATTTCTGGATCAAAATCTAATTATTAAAAATTTAGGACAAAAATACATAATTTTCATAAGACCCAAAATGTAATTTTGGCAAGTCCAAAGTATAACTTTAGCTTGTGCTAAAATACAATTTTTACCAACAAACTAAAGATGTAGAAATAACAAGGAGAAAAAGCTGAGAATTTTAATATGCATTATTCCATTATGGTAATAATTGTTATATCTAATACTACCCAAATTAGTAACATTTTTATGTGTAGAATAGTATCTAATAGAGGAAAGTCACTAACTTCCTAAGGAAGCTAGTAAAATGTGAGGAAATTAGGGAGATACATAGAAGATTCAAAAGAGACCAACTGAAGCTTCGTATCACCTCTATTTGTTTTAGATCTCCACTCCATTTACTCTGTCAAATCAAGAAAGAAAAGACTAAGAAAAGTAGAGAGAGAATGTGAGACACAAAGAACATAGAGACAGAGCATGAGAATATGAGGGAAGAATAAGAAAAAGAGGAACCGAAGCAATATGTAGCCTAATTCAAAGTAAGAATTTCTTGTCTTACCGAGATAATCATTCCATATGTCTTCTTCTTCATCTTTTTCCTAGTTTCTCTCTTTAAAAGCTTGAGTTTTTCCCTCATGTCTTCTTCTTCATCTTTTTCCTAGTTTCTCTCTTTAAAAGCTTGAGTTTTTCCCTCATGTCTTCTTCTTCATCCTTTTTTTAGTTTCTCTCCCTTCAAATGATTAGTAAAAATGCAGATTTTGAGGGAAGAAAAGGATATGGTGTTGTAATGCCATTGGTTCTATCTATGGGGAAGAAAGCCACAAGGGCCTGCCATAGCACCATAATAAAATTTTGTTTAAAAGAGTTTTTTATTTATTTATTGCTATGGTTTATATTTCTAAGTTATCCTCTATGTAAATATGAATTTGTTGAGTAGTAAGGGGCTTTCATGGATCTTATATAGCTTGGAACCTTGTTCTATTGACATGATTCCATTACAACCCTTAGAATAATTAAGATTAAACTTTCCATAATTAATTCCTATATGTCTATGGACCCTATGTATAGATGACCTTCCCTTAGATGGTGCTTATGCATAGATAATTGGGCTCCTCCATAAATTATGATTCCTATACATGGAAGACTAAACTATGAACAATGTTTATGTACACATGATTATATTCCTTCATATGCCCTAGTTCCTATACACAGAGGACTAAACTCTAAATGATACATATGGAAGATTAGTGCTAAGGGAATCCTAAATATGAACTACGAACTATTAAAACATTCAAGACACTAAAAGATATCGTAAGAGGAATAAGTTCATGGAAATCATTATAAGCGACTAGGAGCATTTTATTTTTGATATGCTATGTGATGATACTTGTGGTGATACACACACACTAATATATTTATCTAATTTAATGAGTTATTTCCTTAAGGATAGAATTTTAGCATGTAGGACACCATAATTGTACTTTGGACATGTATGAGATTTTGAGATGACTAGGTACTATTAGTATCCTAAAGAGATAATTCTTCAAGGATGATCTCCATACCAACTTCTCTTTGAAAATGTACCAAGAAACCTTATTTATGTATATGATGTAGATCTACTCTAGGGGACACCCAAAATAGCGCATTTTATGACTTGGGTTCTTTATATTTATGGATACTCTAATGGTTACTTTTACATATATGAAAGAGCTAAAGGAAAGCAATTCTTTGTCCCTAGGTATGCAGTGATTTCAAAAACGTAGGCTGTATTCAATGCTATGGGACATTGTATATAAACAACTATATGTAATTTAATTTAATTTAATCGTATGACTAAGGATGGAAAAGTCATGTTTCTATCAAATGAGAATATATTGAATGCCATATTTGTTGACATATATGATGATTATGAGAAGTTTAAATTAATGGCTAATGTGCAAGGCTTTTATTATGTGATATTTTCTATTGTTGCCATTAGATGATGTAATACCATAAGTAGATCGCACTTAACTTTCATCGTAAAGTGCCTATGGCATCTATTTTCGTAAATTTAATACTTTTAGTAGCAAAAAAAGCATCATTAAAGGTCGAAATAATTCATTTCAGATTAAATGAACCATTTTGACTTACCAAACTTATTCTCCATCCTTAATACAATTGCTCATATAGAAATATCACAAAAAGGGGCATGGAATTTAGATATAAGCCATGCACATCAAGACTAACATTACACTTCCATTTTTCTATGGTTCCATATAAGCCATGCCCATCAAGAAAACTCCAAATCATGCAAACTAGGACTTTATAGAAAGCTCAGGATATAATCTACATGCTATAAAATTTTCGATCAAAATAATAGCATTTGGTCTATCAAATTACAATGGAATGTACAACTATCAGAATTCTGCCCAACTACAAACCTGAAATTTTGAAAATTTATATCATAAGCTATAAGCCTCCAAATTGAGTGATCTTGGTAGCTATGAAAATATTATGATGCCAACTATATGCCTATAAAATTTTATAAGTATTGGACTTGATTTAGCCCCTAAAATATCTAGAAAACCAATCTTACCAAATGAATAGTGCACAAGCAGTTTCTACATAATTTATCCAACTTTGAAAAATTATAAGAAATTCTACAGAGTTCCAAAAATTATATTTTTTTTAACTCTATGAAAAGCTCTATGAAAAGCTCTAAATGAGATATATATGCTTGCCAAATCTCATGCCAAAATTCATCCATTTGGTCTAGTTTTAGTTTAGGGTAAGATTATGGCTCACAATGGTGCATCAATGGTCTTAAATGGATCAAAATGGTTTCTCACATGCATTGTGACCATTTGAGTATGTCCAAAACCTCAATTATAGCATATAAGAGCATCGTATTAGATCCAAAATATCATAGAACTCAAAGTCACTCTCTCACTTAGCTTTATATACACACTTGGCAAGCCATACACATACCAAAAATCTATGTTCTCCTACATTTGGTTCCAAATATGGTACATACAACATATTTCCATACTTTTACACGAGTGAAACATTATATCTCATAAATAATGTATACATACACACTTTGACATTAAATTATATCAAATTCTATTCCATTGTCAAAGTGTCACAACATAAGCTTCTTGGCCTCCATTCCTTGCTCCATAAGAGTTACCTAGGCAAGGTTAGACATAGAGTGAGGGAGAGTGAGATTCAAAGAATCCTAATAGCTCATTCTGTAACACTCCAAAATTTATTAAGTGTTAATCATGGATTTGGGATAATTAAGAATAATTAATATGAGATAATTAGGCAAGTTAAGTGAACGAGAATTTTAGAGAGATAAATTATTAATAGTTTGAGGTTTAATTGAGTTATAAACCCCATCTAGGCCTAAATTAAATTAAGTAGGCCAAGGTTAGGGACTAATGGAGGCCTAAGAATGTTAAGTGCAAACCTAACCCTTAATGTGAGGCTTGGCCCAAGAGATGGCACCTAGTGATGGCCCAATTCAATTTAATGAATTAGAAACCTAAGACCCAACTTTCATAAGCCCTTGTAATTAGCCCAATAACCCTTGAGCAGACATAAATCAATTGAGTCCTTCAAACTTGGTCTGACCCAATTAAATGTTTGCAGCCCAACACATTGAAGCTAGCCCAATAAAGTTTAAATCAGAACCCACTTGCCATTGGACCCTTGGGTCAGCTCATAACCCATATTAGACCTAATTTCAACCCAACTAAAACCCTAAACACTTCAGCCCCTTCCCCATTTTGCTGAAACAAAAAAGAGAAATTCGGAGGTTTAAAGGGAGGCTAGGGTTTGGGGCAAGAAATCTATCATTTCCCACTTCTAGAGCAAGATTTAGCTAAGATAATAGTTATATAACTTAACCCCCTTCTCTTTCTCTTCATATTGCCTAATTAGTTTTTCATTTGGACTATTTTCACCATACCCAAAATCTGAAATGTGGTTGTTTGGGATTTTCTTGGTGAAATTTCGTAGGTTGGAGCTAAGGGTGTTATTAGGTAAGTATAAACTCTCTATTTTGATGCTTTCTTTGCTAGTTTGAGACCCCTATAGCTGATTTATAATATGGGTATCATTTTTGTGCGAATTTACTCAGAATTTTAGGTGTTATTTTGAGGTTTCTAAGGTAGGAGCAACCAAATCCGAATTTGGTTTTAGTGGTGATTGTGTAAGTGTTTCTAAGTAGTCCTATGTAGCTTAACCTTTTTTAAGTGATGGGTTGCTTATACAAATTGTGATTAGGGATAGTAATGGCTTGGTTTTGTGTCTATAGGCTGCAGTAACATTCAATTGGCTCTTAGAGGATTGACTACAAGTGAGGTAACCGAGATTATATTAATTCCATGCATATATCTGTTTTAATTTTATATTTACTGTACATGAATGATTTGAAATGTTGAATGAATTAGTTGGCTATCTATTGTATTATGTTTAGACCTTATGAGTCCATGGTAGAGCTGTGGTGTGACTGCCACCCGTGTATGTGCTTCGATCGGGCACCGGGTTATGATCAAATTCCAAATGCACTGAGCCCTGGTTGTACTCAATGTGGAGTAGGTGCTATGGACGGGCCTCTCTCAGTGTTAATGGCCTTTAACATGTGGAAATATGATTACTAGTATGAGATAGTAATCATGATAGCCTAATTGTTTCATTTACTGATATGACTGGTATGTTTTTCTGATGCTTTTATGAAATCATGCATATATGTTAATTAAACTAGAATATATGATGGAATTTGCCTTGGTTACTGAGATTTACATCTCACCCCATTTCATGGGCTAAATATTTCAGGTGAAGGTTCTTCGGGTAAGGATAAGGGCAAGCAAGTGAATGAACATCCATGAGTTGAGGCTTGGTGTGGAGAGCTACACTTGGTCTGAGTGGAATAGAGTATATGCTAATTTTTTTAACCTTTGTATAGCATCATGATGTATCTGTATTGCTAAGTGTAAGAGTTTGTATTTTGATAACATAGAATGTAACCATTGAAAAATAGGCTTCATATTAGTTGTTGACAGATGTATGAGCTTTGACACTTATTATGGCTTATGAACTTATGATATAATTGACTACTTGAGTAATGAAATCATAAGATATAATGATTGTAGACTTAAGCCAGTGATGCATGAAATGTCCAATGAAAATATGATTGAATGACCATCGTGGGAAATTTATAAATTTACTGATATAAAACCAATGAATGAGTAGGAGAATCCACCTTTAAATGTGGAATGGGTAACGATATAATGGCTGGGGCGAATCGGCTAGATAGATGCTATTAGAATCTCATAACAAGTGGGAGAGTGGCCCTAGAGTACCCCTAGATAGAGAGTGGAGAGTATGAGACAAGATTTTAGGAGTTATAGGATCAGAAGGAATTTCGCCGCGACTAAAATATTGTTAGCCGTGGCCAATAAGGGCAAAGTTTCCCAAGGAGAGTACCAGAGAGCAATTCACTGCGACAAAATGTGAGAGGCAAAACTGGGAGTCATCCAAAGGGTAATTCGTCGCGACTAAATAGGAATTGGCCGCGAAGAACTTTTGTTAAAATGTGACAGGCATTCCAAAGAGGAATTAGCCGCGGCAAAAGGGGGAATTGGCCCAGCCAATAGTAAGAGGCGAGTGAGGTAGGTTCCAGGAGGCTTCCTCACTGTGGCGCTATGTAGGTTAGTTTCAGTGAAACCAGTGACAAAGTAAGGAGTGAACCCGAGAGCAATTGGCTGCAGCTAAGGGTAATTTAGCTGAGCTGATGTCTTGAAACCCTTATATTAACCAGGAAATCTTGGTTTTTCATATGGTAATCTCAAGGGATGACTTAGAAACATTGGTAGAAGATTCTTGTGAGTTGGAATTGATAGGTAATAGAATCAAAGGCTTATAAATGAATGTTTGTTTCCCTAATGTACGTGAGTACTTGTAATTATATGGTTGATGACTTTAATAATATTAGGTTCTAATTTCCCTGTATTTTCTGAATGTAATTAGTCGTAATGTCTTGTAACCCCAATTTATGATTATTAATCACATATTTAACCTTAATTACAATAATTAGAAGATAGAGTCATCACACATTCACCCTTTCAAATATACATATATGGCATAGTATCGTGTCAAAGAAAGTAAGCATGCATCTAATACTTCCAAATATCAAACATAAACATGTTTTCAAAGTCATAAGGATCCATTAAGGTCAACAACATGCTCTAGGGCGTTTTAGTCTAACCTTATCCAATTATATGGATTTTTGGATTAACCTTACCCATTTTAAGGACTTTCAACTTAACCTCACTTATTTCATGAGACTTTTGGCCTTGTTTCACCCTTGCCTAGGGACTTTTGGCTTCACCTCACCCAATTTAAAGGATTTTTAGTACAACTTCACCCATCAAGAGCCATCTCACATTGAAAATACAAATTGAGAAGCATAATGGTACCAAAACATCAAACCAATAGCTATAGGCATGTTTCATGATTCATACATACATTCAAGCAATCAATAACAATCAAACAGCTAAGAAATGCATACAATAATGAATAAAGAGCTACCTTAGGTTAAGAAGCACAAATTCTTCCTTTGATTCCTAGCTCCTTGGTTTGGCCTCACATACACACTTGGAGGAGGTTTGATTTGCTTGGCCTAGGCACATCAAACAAGACACAAATACATCAATGGAACCATCTTTAGCCTCATATAAACTTTTCACAAGTTACTTCTAACTTATGGCATGCATATGGTTCTAGACAATAGCATAATAAAGTAACTCATATAATTCATCATCTTAGCTCCAATTTCTCACTCAATCTAAATCGTTGACTCCATTTAAACTCATTAGAGTCATCACAAACTCAATTCAAGAAGCTAAACATCAAGTTGTTTCTTTATGTCTAAAGGAACCCTAAACTTCCAACTTTCAAAGTATGGTTTCTAAATTCAAACTAATTTTCCTTTGGTATCTATAATTCATATCTAGACCATTTATATCATTGGAATCAAGGAAAATTCTCCCTAGCTACTTCATTCCCTTCTTGGCCAAGACACCCACCATATTAGGAACCCATGGAGTTTTGTTTATTTTTCTTAGGGAATTGGCACTTGTGAAGCCTCTTAGGTCTCTTATGAACTCAAACATACTCTTACATAAGTTAATTTATCATTAAAAAGCTTCATAAATCCCTAGGTGTAATCAGAACTCTAATTTCCATTACTTGTTATCTATAGCTTCTTTTTTAGTCCTATTACTTCCATATGATTCCTTAGGCTTCAAAACCCCAATTTCTATCATGTTTGCATCAAAATCATATTCCCTACATATCATCCTAGGTTTAGTTGAAACACACAAGCAAGAGGAAGCCCAGAAGAAGCAAGTTTAACCATGGTTTCTTACCTTATTTCAAAGCTTATCAAGAGAGCTCTTCTAAGCTTCCAAGAGTTTCTCTAAATTCTCCCTTCCCTCTACTAAACCAGCCATAAAACATCACCGTTTAAGACACCAAAACCATGAAAAGAGAGAAGAAAAAGAGGAGAATAACTTTAATGAAGGAGATAGTATGAAAAAGTCATAATTTCTTACCCTTTTAACTTGATCTTCTCCTTCCTTTTCTCCCTACTTGGTGCACTACTTCAAGCTTGTTTTGGTTATATTCTAAAGTAGAATGAAGTTAGTTAGGAAGAGTGGAGAAGGTGGGGCATGACTTTAAGAAGGGAGGCCTAATTATAACATTTTCTAAATTCCAATTTTGTCTCTCAACTTAGTTCTTTTCATTTGAGCTCATCTTAACTCCTGTTTTAGAACTATTTTTTTCATCATGAATTTAAGTCCTCTAATTCATAAAATGCCTTTGATTTTACCCAAATTGAATTTAAAACCTTACCAAAATATTCAGTTAAAGTTTCAGTCAAACTAATTGTAACACCTGGTCCCTCCGTAAACGAGAGAAACGCAATGTTCAATTTCTCCGTAAACGTCAGAAATGGGCTAAATATTTAAGGAAGTCCTCGAAATAGAAGGAATTGGGACCAAATAAAATTATGATAAAATTTTAAATATTAGAAAATGAGAATTTGATATTTGAGATGCCCAAAAACCAGAGCCAAAAGAGCTTAAAAAATTTACCAAAAAAAGTAGGGGTATTTTTGTAATTTTTGGAAAATTTTGAAAACTCACAGAAGAGCTTTTTAAATGGAAAATTTGAGCTTTCTTGGTTCTCAGAGGCCCTGAAAACCATGGGAACCCCTAGAACGGTTGAAACCCCTCCGATGAGCGATTTCGGCAAAGGTTGACCAAAACTTTGATCGAATGGTTTGGAATGGTTTCAGATCCTTTTTAAGTGATTCCAAAGGCAATTCTTATGATTAAAAGCCTAAGTAATATGATGGAAAATAAGGATTTCAAAAAGGAGTTGATATGAGTCTAAAATAAAAAAGCCAAGAAAAGGGACTAAAATGCAAAAGTAAAAAGTTGCATAAAGTGACTTTTAGCTCCTTCTTATCCACGTTCCAGCAGCTCCTCACTTCCACAATTTGTTTCTGCCCCAAAAACAGAGAAGGAAGCCAGCTCTCTTGGGCGCACAAGGAGAGGAGATTTTGAAGAGAGAAAAAGCAAGGAAAAGGTAAGAAAAGTGTGAAATTTTATGCTCTTCCCTTGAGTATACTTGTTCCTCTCATTCTCCTCTTCATTTCTATGGTTTCATTGATGGATTTGGTGATGTTTTGAGTCTGGTCTAGAGGAGGAATAACAGAATTTGAAGGAGAGGAACTTATCACTTTGAAGAGCACTTGAGAAAAGCTAGGAAATCAAGGTAACTTGTTGTCTTCCATGCTTCTTCTTCCCTTCTCCTCCTTGTGATAATTTCGTCCCATATAGAGCCCAATCATAGGAAGATGAATTCTGGTCCTAGCAAGGGAGATTCATAGATTTTGGAGTGTGAGAAGTAAGTAGGTGTAAAGAAATCAAAGAAAGAAGCATGAAAACACAAGATAGAAAAGTGAGGGATTCATGGAGACATTGTGAAATCTGTTTTGATCCATGAATTCCATAGCTTAGATGAGTGTTTGCTTGAGTTCCTAAGATCCCTAGAGACCTCCCCACACACCTCTTCCATCAAGAAAGCAAAGCAAACCCATTACTTCCGTTTTTCATGTGTCATTTCGGCCTAGGGCAGAACTATAGGTTAGGGATAGTTTTAATTTGTTCCAAGTTTAGTTTTGAGTCATATATGATGGAAGAGGATGAGAGGAAGCCTTGGAAAAAATTTAGAACTCATAGAAAGTGATTTGGTGTCTTAGGTTCCATATTATGACTTAAAGAAGCAACATGGTGCTAGGCCTTTTGTTTTAATGATGTGATGACTCCAAGAGGTTTAAAAGGAGTCAAGAATCATATTTGAAAGGAAAGAATGAGGCCTAGAAGTCCCTTGAGGGGTGTTGCTTCATTAGGTGCCTTTATGGACCATAATGGAGCCTATAGAGCAATCTAGTGTTTTATCAAGTGATGTAGCCTTAGAATATGTTTCATGGACCTAATTGGCTCCCATAAATTGTATTTAGACCAAGAAAAACTATCTCCACCAAATTGTGGGTGTGTGGCCGAAAGAGGAGGCTTGAAAGCTAAGGAAAAAGTGTGTGAAATTGTGCAAGGTAGCTCTCTCCACCTTCTCTCATGCATGGATGTGTGTTTAGCTTATTTTAAAATGTGTGTATGTGTATTTTCAAGCTAAGAAAAGTATGCTAGCATGACTTTATATGCCATGATGCTTGATGCTATGTTATGTTTTCAAATGATTACATGATGTTTATGTGAGTTTGCTTGAGTGTGGAAAGGCCAAGAACTCTTCCCTTTGGTGAGAATGAGCCAAGAACTCTTGAGCTTGGTTGAGACAAAGTAAAGAGTCTCCCAAAAGCAAAGTGGGCTCCCAAGAGTATGGTTGAGTCCAAAGTGCTTAAAGAATGGGTGAGGCAAGTCCAAAATCCATGAGGAGAAGTGTGAGGCCAATCCAAACACTTAGTGAGCTCTTGAATGTTTTGTATGATTGATTCACATGCCAAAGTTGCTTTTAAAATGCCTATGATTTCTACTTTCTCCATGCATGCATTTGTGAAACTTGCTTGCACATATTATGTGTGATGGAATGGGAGATGAGCTATTGAGATTCTTGAATCTCACTCCCTCCTCTCCAATATCCTAACATGCTAGGTGGAGCCAATGAACAAGGAAATGGAAGCCACCAAGTGAGGAGATAAAGCCTTGATTATAAATCTTTTAACTTTGTTTATGTTGTAACCAAAGGGCATATGATGTAATCTTTTGTTAGAATTGATGCACAATGAATGGAACATGTGTAAATATCCTAATAGATGATGTATGTATGAAATTTGTGGATAAATGGAATGTATTGCAATTTTTGGGTATTGGATGGCCATTTCAAGTGTATGCCTCTTAGTACATAGCTTGGGAATGGAGAATGAAATTATGTGTTTTGAGTCTCCACACCTTTGAGACAAGTTTAGAGAGTCTTTTTAGGCCATTCCCACGTGCTCAAGTGGCCACAAGAACCATAGGAGCCATTTTGCCCATCATTGAACCATTAAGAGGCATGAAAATGACCCAAATGCAACCCTATGTCACTTTTTGCCCAAATGAGCTCTTCTTGATTTGAAACTTGGCATGCAATTAGGTCTCAGTAAGAGATTTCTGGGAAGCTAAAGTTCATAATTTTTAGAGGTCTACAGAATATTTGATGAATTTTCAAAATTGGGATTTTTCATGGATTCTGGTATGGGTACTGTTCATACTAGCAATTTTAAATTCTGTGTCACCCGATGGCCAAATGATGTCCAATTCTTATAAACTTTTACATGCATAAACTAGAGGTCATAATCTTTCTGTGGCCACCGAGATCAACTCATTTGGAGGTCTGAGCAGTGAGTTATGCATGTTTGAAGTTAACTGTCAGTATCAGTAGCGCTCCATGAGTCCGGTTACTGTTCCATAGGGTCCAGCTGACTAAACGTATCTGTTTCATTATGGAATTATTTTTAATATCAATTTAACATTTGTAGCTTTCCAGAATGACCAAATGTGTGTGATTTCAATTTTTATAGAATTAGTTATGAATTTCAGAAATTTGTATCAGTAAACTGAACAACAGCCCAGGCAGCCAGCAACTCTATAGCTTTTTGGATGTCAAACGTCCTGTGCGATGAATTTTATGACCTGGGAGTATTTTTAGTGTGAAGTAGACATCCTAAGGTTTCCATAATAACAAATATTGCATGATTTCTAATTTTCTAGATTTAGTTATGATTTTCCAAAGTTGGGTCAGAAAATGGAGCAAATCTGGCCAAAAATGTGCTTGTTTATTTTGAGCTCCATTTCGGTTTCCATGGGTTGTAGGCATGTTTTTGTGATACAAATGAGTTGTAATAATGAAATTAAATATGGGGAAGTATATTATGAGCTCACAAAGTCCACATGACACCAAATTGAATTTTTTGATATAGCGCAATGCGGAAAAAGTTTATTATTTTCATCCCCTTTTCATATGATCTTGTGGGATTGATAATACAAAGCTTATAAATGGCATCAAAGGAGCTAGAAGTTATGGTGTTAGGAGTTCCTATGATTTTTAGGGACTTTAAAAGCCCCGAAAAACTCAATTTTCTCATTTAAAGCACCCTCCTTTGAATTTTTTAAAAGTTGCTCGAAATTATGATTTTGCCACTGCATTTTTGGTTCCTCTGTTTTGTTGTTTTGACTCCGATTTCAGGCTATTCTTAAACTCTAAACCATAATTTTAGATATTTTAATTAACATTCTAATCTTATTTGGCCTCAATTTGCTCTACTTTAAGTTGTTCCAATATCAATTTATCAAATTTAGTTCAATTTTAAATTATCGATTATTACATATAAGATGCTTATTGTTAATTTTGTGATTACCATGCATTTTATCTACTTTTATGTATGATATAATTATATCTCATATAGACAAGAGAAATGGAATAATATTTTCTACACACTTGGCAGCTAAACCATTATCAGTCTTCAATTTATTATTATCTTACTGAGAATTTTTATAATTATTATATGGTATGGTAATGTGTTCAGAGAACCTGGATGCCTATCATTAAGTATGTGGCAAAGGTAAATTGGATTTGTAACATCCCAAGAATTTATGTAATTGGAATTATTTAGAAAATGAGAATCTGTTTTATAATAATAAGGAAAATAGGAATTTTCAAGGAAAAATAATTTATTTGGAAATTCATGAGGAAAATAAATTTAATTATAGGTTTTAATTAATTAGGTGGAAATTAATTAATGACACTAAGGAAATTATTTAGAGCTCATTAATTTCTAAAACCTAATTAAAATATGATTACAAGAGCTCAAAGTTGGAGACTAATTAGAGACCTAACTAAAATAAAGTTAGTAAGCCTAGACCTATGATCCAAATTCACTACCCATGACCTAACTCACTAATACATCAACCTCAACACTCATTCTCTCTCCCTTATTTTTGGCTTGCCCTTAAGAAAATGTAGCAAGAAGAGAGAAAAATGTGGCCAACGAAGAGAAAGTGTGTAAGCTAAACTTTGAAACTTTAATCCACTGGGTAAGCACGACTTTTGGCTGAAGTGAGTGTAAAAAACTCAATTTACTCTTCTCCTCTTCATTTTGGTCCAATTTGTTTCTGATTTGGTGAAGATTCATGAAACTTTAGGTGCTAAAATTAGGGATTTTTGGGCAAGTTAAATCCCTTCATTTGTGGTGATGTTTTGCTCAAATTCCATCTTGAAGGCTGATTTTTGTACATGGCCATGTGTATGTGCGAAAATTCAAGTGAAAGTGGTGACCCATTATGTTGGCTTGGTCAAGTAAGCTCAAATAAATGTTTTTGAACTCTTGGAAACTTGTGTAAGTTGAGACTTTATGATTCATGGCATGTATAACTAATAAGATTAAAGTTCCCCTTGTGTTGATGGTTACATGTTTATTGTTTATGGTCGTCTCAAGCTTGTATTGCCTCTTGGGATGTGTTGGTAGTTAGTAGGAGAGTAATTGAACTTTAGTTTAGGTAACCAAGGGTTTAATTCCATATACATGTGCAGTTGTAGCCATATGCTTGCTTGTACATGTGTTTTTTATGCTAATGATGGGCTTGACTATTGATAATTATATACTACCTTGGACCATGACCGTGTCATTGTGCTTAGAGATATGACATTTGGATATATGGCATGATATTGATAGATAGATGGTAGCAAATGTTGGATTTTAGGAGTGTGGTATGTGTTTAAGGAAGTCACATGGTCAAAATTTGAGTTTCTAGATGTTTTGCTATCATAAGAGTTGAGAACATCACCATTGGTCATTTTAAGACTTGTGACACTTAGTTTAGAGTCAAATGATTTTATATGGATAATTTTAGGTATGTGACTTGTCCGTCTAAATGTGTATTTTGCTGTCATAGAAATACATAGCTACCATAGTCCTACATTCTTTAATTTTGCATCTTTAATATGTTATTTTGGGTGTTGTGAAAGTTAGATTATTATTTCTTAAGTTGCTACATGGTTAGGGGTCCCTATAGATGTCCCACATCTATATATTTAGGATGGGAGGTTATGGTTAAGGCATCCCTTTTTGTGGTAGCTAAATTTTTTTGGTTTATGCTCTTTATATAGGGGACGCCATGGTGTAGCTCTTTTGCTATGTGATTCTAGATAGGTTTTCTCCCCTAGTAGTCGTCATCTAAGATGTAATGCCATGGCCTTGATCAAATGAAGGTAGAGATGCCACAGTGTGTCTATTTGGCATTGTGTTGCTATGCATTGAATTTTTCCTTGTTTGTTTTAGTGTGAGGTATGCTGTGGCATATCCCTATGAGGCCACGAGGCCACGTATGCAAAACATGGTTTTAAGTATATTTGTAAGGGTTTGTATAAGATTTTGTTAAGGGTATCATTCTAGAGACTTAGTCTTAAGATGTTAATGAGCTATATTAGATGTTAATTCTATTTCCCCTAACATATTATTAAGTGTAACTTTGTGATAGATTCCTCATGTAGCAGCCTATTTTTAGTAAGAGTTTCAATGGACCCATATTCTTGGTTAATTGAGGACATTCTCTTAGTCATATTAATTAAGTATTTGTATTTAATCCATAAGTCAGATGTTAATTAGAACTAGATATTACAGAATGTACATATGAATATTGGGTATCAACCATGTACAGGTGATCATAGACATGAAGGCCACTATAATGATTGAGGAGATATAGTATGTGCCTCCTAATACGAGGGCACCTAATATGCCAAGGATGTTGGACCTAAACAATTTGGTCTTAGAGTATTAGGAAGTAATATTATGGAGCCTTTTGTTTATACATATTAGCTCCTTTATCTGGCTTAATGATGTTTGACTTAGGGATCCTTTGACTATATTATATGTGTGCCTTGAATATTGATTGATGCTTGATATTTAGTTGATGTATGGATGGTGTAAAACCTTAACCTCTGAGCTCCCAAACCATTGTTCCATGAGCTATCTCAAAATATTCCATGTATATTGGAAGAAAGCATACACTTTCACACATGGAAAGTTGTAATTGAGAGGTTACATATAGAATTTATAGCTCTAGGGACTATATCAACTCATAAATATCATTTTCCATTCATAAAAAATTTGTAAAAGTCATGCACATCATAAAACAACCCAAGAGTTTCGGATTTCAAAGCACATTCTACAATTTCAATGGTTTGCTCTCGGGTTACAAAGACAGAATTTTGGTATCAACTTTGAAAATTCATAATTAAATCTAAAAAAATTGAAATCAAGTAAATGATAGCTTTTAAAAAGCTCTAGATGTCCACTATAGTTTAAAAATCATTCCAAGTCATGAAAACATCATCTAGACCATGATTGACAGTAGAAAAACACCAAAGGTCCAGCTGCCCAAGTTTGCTATCACAAGTTACTAATATAAATTTCAAAAATTCATAACTAATTCTAAAAAAATCAAAATCCAGAAAACAATATCATTATAAAAATATACAGATGTTAAATTTAGGCTAAAAATAATTCTAGACCAAAATAGAAGCGTTTAGGTACTAAAAATTGATGGAACAATACCAAAGGTACTGTTGTGTTACTAGTATTGACTACAAACTTTAAAAATTCATATCTCTTTGCTCAGATCTTCAAATGAGGTGATCTTAGTGACCATGGAAATCTTATTAATTATAGTTTGTGAATGTAAAATTTCATATCCATTGAATACCATTTGGCTCTTGAATGACACAAGAGAAGAAACTAACCATGTAAATAGTGTCTGGACCATTTCAGCAGTTTTTTGCCAATTTTGAAAATTCATAATTAATTCCCTAGAGCTCCAAATAATCTAGTTTTTAGTTTTTTAAAAATCTCTAGATGAGACCTATATCCATGCCAAATTTCATGTGAAAATTCGTCCATTTGGTCAATTTGTGATATAGGGTTACATAATGGCATTTTTATGCCTCTCAAAGGGTAAAAAAATGGTCCACTTTGGCTTCTAGCTTTTCCAAGACCACTTGAGCACGTGGGAAATCATCAAAACAAACCTCTAAACATGTCTTAAGGGTCTAAATATCCATACATCTCAAAATCACTCTCCCACTTATTGCTATATACACAAATCTTACATGCTTATCTTTGCCATTCAATGTCAAAATCCTTCAATATCATTTATATGCTTTCAATTCTCATACATACATCACATATCTATATAATTACACATGTTTAAGAGGTTATACATCATAGAAGTACATCATTTGACAATGTTATGATTACAAAATGAACATATAACAAACCCTTTGTCACTCTCCTTACTCTCAAGTGTGGTGGCTTCTATTCATTGGCTCACTTGGTCCACCTAGACATGTTAGGCAATAGGGAAGGAAGAGTGAGATTCTAAGAATCCCAATAGCTCTTCACCCTTTTCAATCATACATAATGAATATAAATTTAAGTCTAAAGATGAATGCATTGCGTGGTAATCTAGCAATTCATAAACATACATGAAGTATTTCTCTCATTCAAGAAAGTATGCTCATCATATATAGACTTGCCAAAACAATGGTTTAGCCTCACCCATTTTCTTTGGAACTTTTGGACTTCCTTCACCCACTTTCAAGAGTCTTTTGACTAAGCTTCACTCTTCTAGAGACTTTTGGCTTTGTCTCACCCATTCTTAGGAACTTTTGGCTCATCCTCACCCATGTTAAGGGACTTTTAACTTCACCAAACTCATGCAAACCAAAACACATTCATAAAACATCTTTCAAAAGCATAAACAAAGCAACATGGTACCATGGCATGTGGACATTTGCTAGAAACATGTTGCATAGCATAAACATACATACACATATCCAAAGACAAGAAACCATTCAAGAATGCATGAGAGAAAGGAGAGAGAGCTACCTTGGAGCCAATGTCATGCACTTTTTCTTTGGATTCTTCCTCCCTCTTTTGGGCCAAGACTTGAAACTTGGAGGCACTAAGTTCTCTTAGCCTAGACACATCAAATGAGATATGCTTAGATCATTTGAATGAGTTCTAGTCTTATGCAACTCCTATGCATGCTCACTTTCTCACTTGCCTCCATAATGTTTCCATATAAGACATAATGAAGCAACTATTACAATCCAAGATCTTGGCTCCATTTGCTCTTTCATTCTAGGTCTCTTGACTCCATTTAGACTGCTTAAAGCCATCACATATTCATTTTAAGGAGCCTAGCTAGGAGTTGCTTCATTATGCTACATTATGGAGCCTATACTTCCATCTCACCATCTAGCCTTTCTAAATTCTTTCCAATGTCTCCTTTCATATTCTCCTATCATATATGATGCAAAACTAGGCTTAGAAAAATTTAAAATATTCCCTAGGTGCATGAACCCCTTTAGGCTGAGGCTATGCTTCCATTTGGCACCAATGGAGTTTGTTTTGTTTCTTTGATGGGAGATGTATGTGGGAGGCTTTCTTGATGTCTTAGGGACTCACACAAACTCTTAGACCCCTCAAATTATGGCTAGAAAGTTTCCTACAAGCCAAGGTGCAAGTGAAACCCTAGGCTTGGTATCTTGAATTTCAATGGTTCTTTCTTGGATTTCTTTGCATATATTTGTTCCTCACACTCCAAAACCTATGATTCTCCCTTGCTAGGACCAGAATTCATCCTCCTTTGATTAGGCTCTAAGTGGGATGAAACACATACAAGAAGTACAGCCAAGGAAATGCATTAAAAATGTAATATTCGATTTTTTGAAAATAAGAGAAAACGCGAGAAACATAAAGTACGGTTTCTCCGTAAACGCACAAAATTCACTGGATATAAAAGGAAGTCCCCCAGATAGAGTGATTTGAGGTCTAATAAAATTAGAATAATATTCTACATCTCAAATAATGGTGATTCAAGGCTAAAGGTGCCTTGAAACTAGAGCCAGAATAGCCAGACGAATTTTAATGAAAATACAACGAAACGTAATGGCATTTTCGTAATTTTGGGCAATTTTTAGAATACTCATAGGAAGGCTTTTTAAATGAAAAATTTGAGTTCTTTGAGATTCTCAAAGGCCCTAAAAACCATGAAAAGCCTTAGGACAGTTAAAGCCCCTCCGGTAGACGTTTTCTAACATCAGTGAGCTTGAACTTTAGCCGATCTCTTCAAATTGAGTGATTCCAAAGGCATTTTATAGGATTGAGGACTTAAATTTTATGATGGAAAAGATGGTTCTCAAAAAGGAGCTAAAATGAATTAGAAACAAAAATGCCAAGAACAAATGGCAAAATTAGAATTTTTGAAAAAGAAGCTTCAAGCAACTCCTTTTAATTACATACCCTTCTTCTCTCCCTCTTAGAGCTGACTTTATTTTGCCTAAGAACAGAAGTGAGAGCAAGGGAAGTAGGCGCACAAGAGGAGGCAAGACGAAAAGGAAAAACAAGGCAAGAAAGGTATGAAAATCTCAGTTTTTCAAGCACTTTTCTTTACTAAACTTCTTCTCCTCCTTCCCTTCTTCCTTTCCATGGTTTTATTGAGGCTTTTGGTGCTATTTTAAGGTCAAGCCAGAGGGGAAAAATTCAGATTTGAGGAGGAGAGTTGGAAGAAAAGGGAAAGCATTCAAGAGAAGCTTGAATTCAAGGTGAAATTCTTATTTTCCATGCTTCACTTTTCTTGTTCTTCTTGTGTACATTTCGTCCTCCATATAGCTAGCCAAGGGGAAGTGTTTTTGGGTAGAACCAAGAATGAATCATATGAATTAAGGTGTGGGAATTTAGAATATGTAAAGAAAATCAAGTAAAAGCTATTGATTTTCAAGATAGCAAAGCTAGGGTTTCACGTGCTCTACCAAAAATCTGATTTGATACATAATCCTTAGGTTTAAATGAGTATTTGGATGAGCTCTTGAGATCCCTAAAAGGCTCCTCATATGCATCTTCCATCAAGAAAACAAAACATACTCACTTAGTGCTCACATGCTCCATAGCCATGGCCTAGAGAGGTTGGAGCACTAAGGGTAGTTTTAATTTATTCCAAGCTTATTTTTGAGTCATATATGATGGAAGAAGATGAGAGGAAGTCTTGGAAAAATTTTAGAAACCATAGATAGTGAGATAGTATCTTAGATTCCATATTATGGCTTAAAGAAGCAACACCTAGTTAGGCTCCTTATTTTAATTGTGTGATGACTCCAAGAGGCTTAAAAGGAGTCCAGAATCATAAATGGAAGGAAAGAATGGAGCCTAGAACTCAAATGATGGATGTTGCTTTCATTAGGTGCATTTAGGAACCATAAATGAACCATAAGACAAAGTTAGAGTTCCAAGTAGATAGGTAGCTTTGTGAATGATTTCAAGAGCATAATTGGTTCTTATTTTATGTATTTAGGCTAAGAGAAACAAGCCTCATATCATTGTGAGTGTGTGGCCGAGGAAGGGAGTGCAATTTTAAAGAAAAAAGTGTGTAAGTGTGACAAAGGTAGCTCTCTCCTCTTTCTCTCATGCATGGATGAATGTTTCCTATAACAAACATAATTTTCGTAAAATAATGAAATGAGCTGTATAAAAGTAAGTCCTCTAAAATGACTTAGATAATGTCCTAAAAAATTTAGGTTGAGTCCTAGACTCCTAAAAATGATAATTCTAGGCTCGAACAGAAAGAAAAATGAAATTAGGATGGAGAAATAATTTGTGACAGAAACTGACGAAACGTAATGGCATTTTCGTAAATAAGTGAAAATTTTGGAAAACCACATAGGAGGGCTTTTTAAATGAAATTTTTGAGTTGCCCAAGGTTTTCAGAGGCCCCAAAAACTATGGGAAGCCCCTAGATTGGTAAAGCCCCTACGGTGTATGTTTTTCAATGTTAGTTGACCCAAACTTTGACTGATTTATTCGATAAGTTTTAGCTCCAAATTGAGTGATTCCAAAGGCATTTTATTAAATTGGGAACCTAAATTTTATAATTGAAAAGATAGTTATAAGAAAGGAGCTAAAACAAAGCTGAAACAAAATTGCCATTATAGAAAAGTAAAATTGGAAATAAAAGCTTCTAGAATGTCCTAAACACTTCCACACTTTTCTTCCATCTTCTCCCTTTTATTGAGCATGAAATTTTCTGCCCAAAATACAGAAGTTATTCTGCTCTCTTAGGCGCATAAGAAGGAGGAGAAAAAGAGGAAGAAAACCAAGGAGAAACTAGGTAATTTCATCGATTTTCTTGCTTCATCTTCTCCAATCTTGTTCTCCTCTTTTCCTCCTTTCTTTCCATGGATTTTTTGAATGATTTGGTTCTGTTTTTGGTCCAGACCTAAGGGGAAAATTCGAAATTGCCAAGGAGAAGGGAACCAAGGAAGAAAAGCTTTGAAAACAAGCTTGAAACTAAAGTATTTTTCCATTCTTGATGCTTCATCTTGGTTGCTCCTCTTTGTGGTAGTTTTGGCCAGCCTAGGGGGGATAGAAGGAGATGAATTTTAGGCAGAACCAAGGGAGAAACCTAGGAAAAAGAGTGCAAGGATTAAGAATATGGCAAGAAATTCAAGTAAAAACTAAAGGAAATTAAGATAGAAAAGTGTAGGCTTTCTTAGGGTTTTGTAAAATCTGATTTGGTGTGAGTAATTCCTTGACTATTTGAATGTTTCCTTAAGCTCCTAAGGCCCCTAGAAACCTTCTCAAGTGGCTCTCCCATCAAGGAAAATTTTGAAACTCCAAGAAACTCCATTATGTGCTTGTCTCAGCCAAGAAGGATTTATAGGGCTAGGGAGTGTTTTAATTTGTTCTAACCTTAGTTTGGAACTCCATATGATGTTAGAAGATGGGAGGAACTATTGGGAAAAATTTAGGAGCCATAGGTTAGGAGATGGGATAATAGTGTCCATAATGGTGCCTTATAAAGCAACTTGGTCTTCCAATAGTGCAATTGAATATGTGATGGCTCCAAGGACCTTAAATGAGTCCAAGAAGTCTAGAAATAACTAAAGAATGGAGCCTAGAACGTGGATGATATGAGTTGCTTCAATGGACCATTTATGGAACCAATATGCCCATTATGGAACCAAGTGTGTGTTTAAGAGTGAACCTAGTGTCTTGGCTTGCTTCAAGTGTGTAATTGTGTGATGTTTGTGATGTCTAGTTCAAAAGAACCCTACTCCACCTAAGTGCTCTTGTAAGACCAAGGAGGGAAAGGAATTGGCAAAGTAAGCTCGCATAAGTTAAAAGGTAGCTCTCCACCTCATTCTCTTACATTCTTGTGTGCATATGTATATGTTATGTGCTTGTATATGCTCTTGTGATTTGAAAATATGCCACTTGATGCCTTGAAATTGTATTGGTACCAATGTGTTTTCTTGAATGACTATGGTTGTGGAAAGAGCTCATAAGGGTGAGGTGATGCCAAAAGTCTCTTGATGAAGGTGAGGAGATGCCAAAAGTCTCATGGCATAGGTGAGACAACGCTAAAAGTCCCTTGAATGGGTGAGGCTAGGTCAAAAGTCCCTAGGCCAAGAGTGAGGCAACTCCAAAAGTCCTAGAAATCGGGTGAGGCTAAACCAAAAGTCCCTAAAGCATGAAAGTGGTCTTGACATGTTGATGTGGCATGAAATGAGATTTATTGCACACTTTATGCTTGCATATTCACATATTTGATGTGTGTATGCCTTGAATGTGGTGTGAATGGGTGTGTGAGCTATTGAGATTCTTGGAATCTCACCCCCCTTTCCCTCTCATGCTTAAAATGTCTAGGTGGTGTCTAAGGCTAAGGAAATGCAAGTCAAGAATACTAAATGGCTACACTTTGTGTAATTTGTAATGTAAATTGTAATGGAGTGTCAAGAAGCATTGTACATATTATTTTGGGTTGTGTAAAGCCTTGATCATGTGTAACATGATGTATAGACTATATGTATAATGTATGTGGTGCTAATTCAATGAAGTTATGTAAATGGACCCTTGAATGGCATGTGTGGTTAGTGCATAAATAGATATTGAGAGACAAAAATAAGATGCATGGGGTTTAGGACCACTTGGGCAGTCTCTACAAGTCATATTTGTGCTTTAAAACTTGCCCAAAAGGTGCCAAACAATCAAGAAAGCCATTTGGACAAATTGGTTACGCATATGGAGCAAAAATTTACCATTTTAGGAGGCTAGACCACTTTTTGTCCAAATGAGCTCTTCTTGGTCCGAATTTGGTATGCATCTAGATATTACTGAGAGATTTTTGGAGAGCTAAAGTTGGTAATTTTTAGAGGTCTATGGAATATTTAGCAAATTGTTGAAGTTGAGAATTTTTCTGGTTTTGGCCCTTGGTACTGTAGCACTGGTCCGAAATTAAATTCTATCACTCATAGGACAAATGATGTCCAATTCCCACGAGATTTTATAAAGAGAAACTAGAAATTCCCAGTGACTTGTGCCAACTAGAAGCACCTCATTTGGAGGTCTAGAGAGGGAGATATGAATTTTTTGAACATTCTGTCTAGTATCAGGACCCTTACCCGACATGAGTTACTATTTTATTGTATTTCGAGCCTTGGGCAACCTCAAATGGTCTGGAAATATTTTTCTCCTTTAGCTAACATTCAAAGCTTTCTAGATTGGTATATTTGCATGGATTAGATTTTTATAAAATTAATTGGACATTTTCAAAGTTTTCTATAGAATCTGTGACAACATCAGGAGGCAGTTTGACCTCTGGACCTTTTTGGATGTCAAACGCCCTTTGTAATGGGGTTTATGGTTTTGATATATTTTTAGTGTGAAGTAGACATCTATAGCTTTCTAGAATGGCCAAGAACTATGATTTTGATTTTCCTAGAATTAGTTATGATTTTTCAAAATTTGCCTAGAAAAAGGGCCAATTTTGGGCCGAACATAAACCTCCATATTCTAGATTCCATCTCAGCTTTCATGAATTGTGGCTATGATTTTATGATGCAAATGAGTTGTATACACATAATTAAATATGGGAAAGTATAGTATGAGCTCACACAGTCCACGTAACACTGAGCAGATTTTTTTATATGCGACACTACGCAAAAAGAATCAATATTTTAATGTCATTTTCTTGCCTCTTATATGTATCGATTGATATAAGGTATAAAGATGGCATGGAATGAGCTAAGAAATTATGGTATTACATTTGTCTTGTCTTTGAATGTGTGTATGTGTGTTATTAAGCCATGAAAAGTGTTCTAGCATGTGCATATATATTATGGTACCATGATGTGATATTATGTTTTCAAATGATGTTTTATATGCTTGCCTTAGTTTGTTTGAGTGTGGAGAAGCCAAGAACCTTCTAGCCATGGTGAGGATGAGCCAAGAACCCTTGAGAATGGTTGAGACAAAGATTAGAGTCTCCTAAGAGCAAGGCTTAGTTCAAGGCCTTTAAGAAAAAAGGTGAGGTAAGTCCAATACCTTGAAGAGAATAGGTGAGGCTAATCCAATTACTTGGCAAGCCTATGTATGCTTTGTATGACTTGTTCAAATGCTAAAAATACTTCTTGAATGATCATACTTTCTATTATACTCATGCATACATTTTTAAGACTTGAATTGCATTCTTTATATATAATTGAAATGGAGATGAGCTATTGGGATTCTTTGAATCTCATTCCCTCCTCTCCAATGACTTAACATGCTAGGAGGACCAAATGAGCAAGGTAATGGAAGCCACTAAGCTTAGAAGAAGAAGATTGATAACCAAGTGTGTGAAAATACAAAGTTGTAACCATATGAGTGGCACGTGATGTAATCCTTCATTGTATATATTATATGACCTTATGAGTATATGTAAATATGTAAATGTATTATGTATGAACGAGATTTGGTGCAATATGCATAATATAGCATGATTTGGGTATGGAATGGCAAGACTTAACATGTATGCTCTTGTGTATAACTTGAGGTGGATGAGTGAGTTTGAGAAATTTTGGTTTGTGTACCTTTGAGACAAGTTTAGAAGACCATTTTGATGCTTTTCCACGTGCTCAAGTGGCCATGGCTACCTTAGAACTCAAAATGGACCATTTGAACCCCTTATGAGACATAAAAATAATCATTATGCAACCTAATGTCAAAATCTGAACAAATGAACGAATTTGCCCATGAAATTTGACATGTATATAGATCTCATCCAAAGCTTTTTGGAAAGACAAAGATCAAATTATTTGGAGCTCTATGGAATTAATTATTATTTTTCAAATTTGGTATTTTTTTGCTAAACTAATGTAGACCCTATTCATTTGGTCAGTTGCTTGGGCTATGTTATTTGAAAGTCAAATGATGTCCAATGCTCATGAAATTTTACAAGCATAAAATGGACATAATAGGATTTTCATGGCAACCAAGATCACCCCAATTGGACATCAGAGCATAGAGATATGAATTTTTGAAGTTGACGGGTAATACTAGTAGTGACAGATGACCTATGATACTATTCCATCAATTTTCGGTGACTAGCATCCTCTGTTGGGTCTAGATTTATTTTTAGAATAAAATAGACATCTGTATCTTTCCATAATGGTAAAGTATGTATGATTTTAATTTTTCTAGAATTAGTTATGATTTTTCAAATTTTATGTCAGAATTCTGGAATTCTACCTGAGGCTGCATCATTGAATTTTATGTGAAAACTTCATTTGCTCGAGTTCTAGGCCACTTCTTGAGATGGTTATGAGTTGTATTTGTGTATTTAAATATGAGAATGAGATGGATGAGTCCATATGACCCACAGAAGATCAAATAAAAATTTTATCCATGACATAACACAATTTAATAGAATATTTTTAATAGCTCTTCTGAGAAATCTTATGTAATCCAAAGAGATGGCCTAGTAATAATGTGAGATGAGCTTAGTAAATATGGTGTTACAAAAAAAAAGACAAGTTACCATGATTCTTGGCTTACTTCAAGAGCTCTTCCATTTGGTATGCTCCTCTCCTTTAAACTCTAGCTTTCTCCCTCTGAACCAGACCCAAAACAGATCCAAATCATTCATGGAAACTATAGAAAGAAAGAGGAAAACAAGGTTACTAAAGGAAGGAGCATGAATTTCTACACTTTTCTTACCTTTTTCTTGAATTTTTTCTCCTCTTCTTCCTCCCTTTTAGTGTGCCCTTCTTTGCTGGTCCTCTCTCTATTTTGGCCATAAAATAAGTCGATCTAAGTGAGGGAGGAGAAGAAGCACGACATATATCACATGGTTTCTTAACTTTGTTGTTTAAAAATTCCATTTACGTCCCACTTTCTTGTTTTTTTCATTTTAGGCTCATTTGAACTCATTTTTGAAAGTTATCTTTTCCATCATAAAATTTAGGTTCTCTAACTTATAAAATGCCTTTGAAATCATTTAAATTAGATTTAAAACTTTCCCGAATGAAAGGGTCAAAATTTGGGTTCATTAACATTCTAGAATGTAAACCGAAGAGGTTTTAACTATTTTAGGGATTCCTATAGTTTTAAGGGCCTCTAAGAACCCTGGGAAACTCATTTTTCTCATTTAAAAATCCCTCCTATGAGTTTTTCAAAAAGTGCCTAAAATTACAAAAATGCCACTATATTTTTGTTGAATTTTGTTTGGTTATTTTGGCTCCGTTTTTAGGGCACTTCTAACCTTAGATCCTTCTTATTTGAGGTCTAAATTATTACTCTAATTTTTTTGGATCTTAAATCATTCGATCTAGGGGACTTCTTTTTATATCTGGTGCATTTTGTACATTTACAGAGAAATTAGACATTACGTTTTTAACATTTACGGAAGAACCGGATGTTACAGATGGTGTTGTTCTCACATTAAGAACATTCATTGAATAGTAAGATGATCACATATTTAGTATCCCTAAAGGCATGGAAATTGAGATCTCATATTTATATGTTATGTAATTTTCTTATTATCTTACATCATGATTAAGAGACTAGATAGTTTTCCGTTGTGAATAAAGAGACATAAGATAATTAATTTATATGCAATCAGTAAAGGGGTTATAATATGTCCAAACTATACATAAAATTTAAGGATAATAATTACATACTAAGGCATCCCTTAAGAGGGATCCATAACATAAAACAATCAAATACCATCTCCTTTAGGGACCTTTATCCCTTGAGAACCTTTCCTATACTAATGGAAACCATCTAGCCTTAGAACCTTATCTCTTGGAGACCATTTCCTTTAACCCTATCTCCCAGAGATCATCTCTTTGAGAACCCTATCTCCTTATATAAATGATGCATTAAAGTATTTCCACTTCTATGGCCTATACATATAAATAAGAAACATGCTAATTTCATATTCAGAAGATTTATAGAGATTATTTATCTTAACCAAATACATTAATTAGGTAGTCCATGGGATAAGCAACTCAATCAAGGTAGCATACATGTAAGAGAAGCTTATAAACAATATCATGAAGGGTAGTCTACGTAGATTCTAATGGAACCTATTATATTATTGTCTCTTTTAATATCTTTCATGTCTTTCGTTTTTTAAAGTCCTCAATCCACATTGCATCCTTACATAATCATAATTCCAAGTCATCCAGGTCAGTTATATCATGGTCATTGTTGTTCATGTCCAAGGTATCAAGCCATTCACATTAAAGTTCAAGTCAAATATGTCTTGGTCTAGGTCATCCATGTTGCGATCATTTGTATTCATGTTAAGCCATGCACTTTATAAAGATATGTTCAATACATACGTATATATATGTATATATATATATATATGAAAGTAATCATAATGAATATTTTTTTATACTCTTAGGGCTCCAATAGAAGCTAATAAGACAACCCAAGCATTTCATTTTTATGAAAGGGCTTAATCACCGTGCAAAATTGCATTTCTCCCTGACAAAACAGTGTCAGACCCTTATCCCACATGGACTAGCTATGTACGGTACTATTTGAGGGGCAAAAATCATTGGACATGACTGTGCTGCACTATACATCCTAACCATGTCCAATAGTCCTACTTTCATAAATTTTATTGTTTCTTATGTAAATTTCCTATTTATGAACGTAATAACCCCAAATGACCATTTAGACACTTCATAAGCATCCTAGGACAATAAAATAATCTTTAAAACCTAATTCAAATCCAAAACAAGATTTTCCATTTTTACCGTGAAAGTTATCTTAGAGAGAGAAATAAGAAAGGTGAAGAGATGAGGCTTTTAATGGGTTTTATGCACACTTCAAGCATCTAACCTCAACAAACTACTTTTAAAATCATACAAGAGCATTAAAGGGGAGATTTGAAATGTCACCATAAGAGTTCCACTAGGAGAGAAGAAAAAAAGGTGAGGATATGTGAAGAAGTGAGGCCATAGAGTATTCCAAAGCATACCTCAAACATTTAGACTCAACAAGAGCAACATCTAAAGCACAAAACAGCACATAAGCAAAAATCGACAAGTTTTGTCATGGAAGCCACCAACTTTTAGAAAGAGGAAACATATAGAGGATGAAGAGAGTAAAGAAAAGATGAAGCTCAAAGATAGTTCTCAATAAGATAAGAGAGTCTTACCTTGATTAGGGCTTGGATTTGCTTCAAGTTTCCCTTTCTTCCTCCTTGTTTCTCCTTCCCATCATTACACCTCTCTCTCTTTCTCTTTCTCTCATGTTACTCCCTATGATATGTGTAACACCATATTTGCTAAGCTCATCTTACCTCATTTAAAGTTCCCTTCCTTGGATCATACAAGTTTGCCAAGGAAAAAGCATTAAAAATATTCATTAAATTGCGTTACGTCATGGATAAAATTTTCATTCGATGTTTCATGGGCCATATGGACTCATCCATCTCATTCTCATATTTAATTACACAAATAAAACTCATAACCATCCCAAGAAGTGGCCTAGAACTCTTGCAAGGGGAAGGGATGCATGAAATGCAATGGTGCATCCTCGAACTGATTTTCCAAGTTACTATCACAAATTTTGAAAAATCATAACTAATTTTAGAAAACTCAAAATCAAGCATACTTTACCATTCTAGAAAGCTACATATGTCTACTTTATGGTAAAAATAAATCCAAACCATAACAAAGGCTAATAGCCACTAGAAATTGATGGAACAATATTAGAGGTCGACTATCATTACTAATATTGTCCTCCAATTTCAAAAATTCATATCTCTCTAGTTAGAGGTCCAATTGGGGTGATATTGGTGGCCATGGAAAGATAATCATGTATAGTTTGTTTTTGTAAAGTTTCATAAGCATTGGACACCATTTGGCTCTCAAATGACATAGCCCAAGTTATTGACTATATGAACAGTGTTTGCATCAGTTCAGCAGAAAATGCCAAATTTGAAAAATCATAATTAATTCTTCAGAGCTCCAAATAATCTGATCTTTATCTTTCCAAAAAGATCTGGATAAGATCTATATTCATGCCAAATTTCATGGGCAAAATCGTTCATTTGGTCAAATTTTGATATTGGGTTGCATAATGGTCATTTTTGTGTCTTATAAGGGGTCCAAATGGTCCAAAATTGCTTCTAAGACAACCATGGCCACTTGAGCACGTGGGAAAGCACCAAAATGGTCTACTAAACTTATCTCAAAGGTGCACAAACCCAGATTTCTCAAACTCATTCATCCACCCCAAGTTATACACAAGAGCATACATGTCAAGGCTTGCCATCCAATGCCTAAATTACACTATATCATACATATGACATTGAATCTCATACATACATGATACACTTACTTGTTTACATGTATTCATAAGGTCATACAACATATATGATAAGAGATTACATCATGTGCCACTCATATGGCTACAAATTTGCATTTTTACACACTTGATTGTCACACTTTCTCCTTCTAGCTTGGTGGCTCCCACTCTTTGGCTCCCTTGGTCCACCTAGACATATTAGACATGTGGTGAGGAAGGAATAAGATTCTAGGAATCCCAATAGCTCTTTCCCCTTTCAATCACACATAAAGAATGCAAATCTATATCTAAAAGTGCATGTATGACTATCATGGAACATGTGAGCATTTAAGAAGTATTCTTAGCATTCAAAGAGTCACATTAAACATACATAGGCTTGCCAAGTAAGTGATTTGGCCTTGGCCTCACCCATTCTCCTCAAGGATCTTGGACTTGCCTCACCCTTTTTCTTTAAGGCTTTAAACTAGACCTTGCTCTTGTAAGACTCTTAGCTTTGTCTCAACCATTCTTAAGGGTTTTTGGCTCATCCTTACCATGGCTAGATGGTTCTTGGCTTCACCACACTCAAACAAACCAAAGCAAAGTAACAAGATATCATTTGAATGTATAAAACAACATCATGGTACTAAGGCATATAAAATCATGCTAGCACATATTTTCATGGCTTAACACATACATACACACATTCAAAGACAAGATAACATTCATCCATGCATGGGAGAAAGGAGAGAGAGCTACCTTTGTTACAAATACAAACTTTTCCTCTTGAATTTGACTTCTCTTCTTCTGCCACACATACATAATAAGGTGGAGCTTGTTTCTTTTGGCCAAGACACATCATATGGAAGCCAATTACACTCTTGAATCAATTTCTAGAGCTACACATTCATTAGAAAAGCTAGGTAGTTCATATGCCTCCTTTATGGTTTCATAATGCACTTAATGAAGCAACCCTATGGAAACATGATCTTTGCTCCATTCTCTTCATTCATTCGTGATTCTTGACTCCTTTTAGGCCTCTTGGAGTCATCACACAATCAAATCAAGGAGTTTAGCTAGGTGTTGCTTCTTTAAACCATAATATAGAACTTATGATATCATCTCACTTTCTATGGCTTCTCAAATTTTTCTAAGGCTTCTTTTCATCCTCTTCCATCATATATGACTCAAAAATAAATTTGGAACAAATTAAAACTACCCCTAGGTGCCTTAACTACTCTAGGCCAAGGCTATGCTCCTTAAGGCTACCCATGGAGTTTTCTTTGTTTTCTTGATGGAAGATGCATATGAAGAGCCTTCTAGGGATCGTAGAAGTTCATCCAAACACTCATTTAGGTCTAGGAATTATTGTATCAAATCAGATTTTACAAGGGACACTTGAAACCCTAACTTTGCTATCTTGATTTTCCATAGTTACTTGTTAATTCTGTAACACCATACTTTTAAGACTCAATTCATACAATTCTCATGCCTCATTTCATGCTTGTTCTATAGGAGGCAACATAATATCATTTATTTTCATGGATAAGTTACGTTTCTCTACAGGTAAAATTTTTCTTTCAGAGTCTCATAGGCCATATGGACTCATGTATCATATTCTCATATTTAAATACATAGATACAAGCCATTTCCATTATCAAATTTTGGCTAGAGGTCGTGCAAAGCAAGGGGAAGGATGAAATCTCATGGAGTAATTTCGAACAGAATTTTGGCTTTTCTATCATAAATTTTGAAAAATCATAACTAATTCTAGAAATATTGAAATCATGCATTCTTGCCCATTCTAAAAATCTACACATGTATACTTTATGCTAAAAATACGTCTAGACCATGAAACGTAATACAAAAGATGTTTAACATTCGAAATGATCTAGAGGTCTGGCTATCCACTAGTGCTGTCACAGAATTCTATAGCAAACTTTAAAAATGTCTAATTAATTCCAAAAAATCAAATCCATGCAAATGATACCAATATGGAAATTTGTGGATGTTAGCTAGAGGAGAAAAATAACTCTAGACCAGTTTAGGCACACCTAGACCTCGAAACCTAATCAAATAGTACCTGAGATCAGTTGAAGGCTTGGTACTGGACAGATTCTTTGAAAATACATATCTCCCTCTCTAGACATCCAAATAAGGTGCTTCTAGTTGATAGAAGTCAATAGGAATGTCTAGTTTTTCCATATAAAATTTTGTGGTAATTGGACATCATTTGGGCCCTATGTGATGGATTTCATTTTTGGACCTGAGTGAATAGTGACATGACCAAAACCAGAATTTTTGCCAATTTTAAAAATTTATCAAATATTCTCTAGACCTCCGAAAATTCTATTCTTTAGTTTTCGAAAAATCTCTTAGCAAGCTTTAATTGCATGCCAAATTTCAGATCAAGAAGAGCTCATTTGGGCAAAAAGTGATATAGGGTTCCAATATGGTCAATTTTGGCTCTATATAGGATACCAAAATGTCCAAATGGCTTTCCTTGGGGTTTGGCACCTCTTGAGTAAGTCTAAAAGCATAATTAGGACTTGTGTGAGCTGCCTAAATGGTCCCAAACCTCATACCTCTCAATTTGGCCATCTCACTTGCATTTATACATGCTTGCATCAAACTTTCAAGATATACAATTTGCCATTACATACTCAAATCACATTCTAGCATTCACATAACATATCCTCTCATTTATACATCACATATTAATATAATTATACATGTTCAAGAGGTCATAGACTATATACAACAATGGGTTACATCATTTGACCTCAATATGGCCTTAAAGAACAAAATTTCAACACGTAATTGTCAGGCTTTCATTTCTCATGTAGTTGGCTTCCATTTCCTTGATCTCTTAGTCCACCTAGCATGTTAGAACATTAAAGAGGAGGGGATGAGATTCAAAGAATCCCAATAGCTCATCTCCCATTCAATCATACATAAAAGCATGCAAAACAAGTCTCACAAATGCATGCATGGCATATGGACATGTGCAATCATTCAAGAAGCATTCTTAGCATTTGAAAAAGTCATACATAGCATACATAAGCTTGCCAAGCAAGTGGATTGGCCCACCCATTTACTTGTGGATTTTGGACTTGCCTCACCCATTCTTTAAGAGGTTCTTAGACTTTACCATGCTCTTGGGAGTTAACCTCACTTTTGGGAGACTCTTTACTTTATCTTAACTAATCTTAAGGGTTCTTGGCTCATCCTCACTATGGCTAAAGGTTCTTGGCCTCACCACACTCAAGCAAACCAAGGCAAACATCATAAATATTATTTGGAAAACATAATGCATCATCATGGTACCATGAAGTAAAAGCTCATGCTAGAACATTTTTCATGGCTTGAAATACATATACACACATTTAAAGACAAGTAAAGCCAGCAATCATGTATGAGATAAGGTGGAGAGAGCTACCTTGCTAGCATTTGTACACTTTTTTCCTTAAGCCTTGAATCCTCTCCCTTGACCTCACACACCCAAGAAGGTGGAGATCATTCCTCTTAGCCTAGACACATCATATGAAAGCTAATTATACTCTTGAAGTAAAGTCTAAGGCCATAAACTTGCTTAGATACTAGCTTGGCTCATTAGCCCCTTTATGTTTCTAAGAATGCACCTAATGAAGCAACACCCATCAAATAAATTCTAGGCTCCATTATTTTCTTTGAAATACGATTCTTGACTCTTTTTAAGCCTCTTGGAGTCATCACACAATTAAAATAAAGAGCCTAACTACACGTTGCTTCTTTAGGTCATATTATGGAACATAAGGCACTAACTCACTTTCTATGGTTTCTAAATTTTTCTTAAGGCCTCCCCTCATCTTCATTCATCATATATGACTCAAAAATAGGTTTAGAAAAATTTAAAACTATCCCTAGCTATGTAAACCCCTTTAAATCGAGGCTATGGAAGACTTTGGCTTCCATGGAGTTTGCTTTGTTTTCTTGATAGAGGAAGCACATGGGGAGACTTCTAGGGATCATAGAAACTCATCTAAACTCTCATTTAGGCATAAGAATTAAGAGATCAGATCAGATTTTCAAAGGAACACTTGAAACCCTAGACTTTGCATCTTGAATTTCCATGGTTATTTGTTAATTCTCTTTGCATATTCTTAATCTTCACACCTTTTTTTCCTAAGAACCACCCATGGTTCTACCTAAAAATCAAACCCTCCTAGGGCTTCTTGAGTGGGGCAAAATGGTGGAGAAAGAGGAGGAAGGGATAGCAACCATGGAAGAAGCAATTACTTTGTTTTCTTTCTTTTTCTCACTTGAATCTTGTTTTCTTCAAGCTCCTCTTTTCAAATCCGAATTTTCCCCTCAATTTCTCCTTTAAAACAGATTTGTAAACTTCATTTTAATCAAAGGAAACAAAGGAGAATAGAGGAAAAGAGGTTTGGAAGGAAGAGAACATGAAAAACTACTAAATTTCCTTATCTTTTAGCTTAAATTTCTCCTCCTTTTCTTCCTCCTCTTGTGTGCCTCATCCCCTAGGGTTTTCTCTAGTTTTTGGGCAGAGCTTGGTCGATCAAAATGAAGGGGGAGAAAGGGCGCATCATATATATAGGTGGGAGGAAGAAACACTTTTCAAAAATTCTCATTTTGCCCTTTGTTTTTGGCATTTTTGTTTCTACTTCAATTTAGCTCCTTTTTTAGAACCGTCTTTTCCATTATAAAATTTAGGTTCCCCATTTAGTAAAATTCTTTTAGAATCACTCAAATTGGAGCTAAAACCTTCCTAAATGAATCCATCAAAGTTTAGGTGCACTGACATTGAAAACTTCTACCGGAGGGGCTTTAGCTGTCTCAAGCCTTCCCATGGTTTTCAGGGCCTCTAAGAACCTTGGAGAACTCAAAATTTTCATTTAAAAAGCCCTCCTATGTGAATTCCAAAAATTATTCAAAATTATGAAAATGCCATTACATTTCGTAAATTTTTCGTAAGAAATTATTTCTTCATTCTAGCTCTATTTTCTTTCCGTCTGAGCTGGAATTCTCATTTTTAGGAGACTAGAATGCTTCCAAAATTTTTTGGGACCTTAGTTACATCATTTTGGGGGACTTCCTTTTGTATCCGATGAGTTTCATTCATTTACAGAGAAATCGTACATTATGTTTCTCATATTTTCTTTCATTTTCAGAGAACTAGATGTTACAAATCATCTTTGCATATTCTTGTTCTTCTCCCTTAAATTCCCAAGTTTCATTCTTAGTTTAGCTAGAAACTCAACCCCTTAGGGCTAGCCATATGTAGGTCGAACCACCCACAAGAGAATGAAGGAGGAAGATTAAGTGAAGAGATGCCAAATTACTTTGATTTCCTTGGTTCTTCTTGCTTGTTCTTCACCTTCCTTGGCTTCCTCACCTCAATTTCAAAATTTCCCCTCTATTTTGCCCTCAAAATAGATCCAAGAATTTCAACAAAACCACAGGAAAGGAAGGGAAATGGAGGAAAAGAAGTTTGCTAAAGAGAAAGCATAAAAAAAAACTAAGAAAATCCATACCTCTTCCTTGTTTTTCTCCTTCCTTTCTTCCCCTTCTTGTGCACCTCACCCTTAAGGTTCATTCTCTGATTTAGGGTAGAAACAAAGTGAGCTAAATGAATGAGGAGGTGGGGTGCCTTATATATATATATAGAGGTTAAGAAAGACTTTTCAAAAATTTCAATTGTCCCTTCATCTTGGCATTTTTGCTTTTAGTTTGTTTTAGCTCTTTTTTAAGAATCATCTTTTTCATTATGAAACTTAGGTCCTCAACTTAATAAAATGCCTTTAGAATGACTCAACTCAGAGCTAAAACCTTCCTAAATGAATCTGTCAAAGTTCAAGTTAACCTCCTGGGGCTTCTTGTGGTTTTCAGGGCCTCTGAGAATCCCAAAGAACTCAAAAAATTTATTTAAAAAGCCCTCCTATATGAATTCTAAAATTTCTCAAAATTATGAAAATACCATTACGTTTTGTCAACCTTTCGTTACAATTCGTTTCTTCATTCTAACTCCGTTTTTCTTTTCGTTTGAGCCTAGGATTCTCATTTTTTGGAGTCTAGAATACTACTTTAATTTTTTGGGACCTTAACTAATTCATTTCAGGGACTTACTTTGAAAACACATCTATTTTCTTCATTTGATGAAAATTGGACATTACAATATGAACTAGGCTCATGTCATGTAAAGAAGGATACTAATGTAAATCAAGGGATGAAATTAGCTAGCTCAAAAGAATAAGATAATTCAAAATGTTTAAATGACCCTTTGCATCTTCCAATTGGACTTGTCACAAGGGTAACAGCTAAAAGACTTAAAGAAGTATTGAGTGGACTTGTTCAAGAGACTTGAACCAAGCAAAATTTTGACAAATATGATTCAAGTATCAATCAGGACATCCTCAATATTATTTGGGCTAATAATGGCTGCTAGAGCTATTTTGGGTTAGAACATTGTAAAGTAAAGAGCTTCGATGTAACGAACATAATTTCTATAAAATAATGAAATAAGACGTATAAAAGCAAGTTGAGTGGCTCGTCACGCAACCCTCAAAATAATACTAGGTTGATAAAATATGTAGTTAATGGCACAACCTAGGTCATCTCCCTTGGAATTGGAGTTCAATGCCTAATTGAGTTTTCCAAATGTTAAAAGGCTCTAAAATTTCTAAACTAAAGGGGGTTTTGATTGAATTAAACTAACCTAAGACTAAATTGAATTAAAATTCCTAATTACTACCTAATTATATGGATTATGGTTGAAAGACTTGTGACTAGCCTTGGATTCATCCCTTGGTATCCACTATCCTTATCCTAATCTAATTGTGATTAATTCTGGTCTAAGAGTCCCTAATTGTGTTCATAACAATTTATCTTGGGTAACTACTCAAGATTCAAGAGATTAACGATCTAACGTTGAATTGAGACCTCAATCCCGCATTAAATTGTCAATTCTTGTCTTTAAGATCTTGAACACTCAATTTGATTGATTAACTAATTTGATTAGCCTTTGAATCATCCTAAATATTTAATTAACCAACTAAACATTAAGGAATCCTCACATTAAATATTTTAAGCACATAATCTCACTCATGTATTTTATCGAACACCTTCGAAGCACACATGGAAAATTAGATAATATTGAAATTAATCAGATCAATTAATCAACAAAAAAGTTCCTAATTAGTGTCTAACCAGCCACTAATTATAATTACACAAATTCCCTATAAAATATAACTTAACCAAGAAAATAAATGAAAGAGAAAAAGTGTAGGAAAAATAAAGAAATTCTTAGCCAAAAACTCTATGTTCATCCATGGATTCAAGCTTCTCCAAGGTCTTCTTCCTTGCTAGCCTCAAGGTGGATTAGAATTTCATGGAATGTGGAGATGGATGGATGGAATGGGGATAAGAAGAGGATGAATGATTGGATAGAATGGATGAATGAAGAGGTGAATGGAATGCCTGGGAATCTGCCTAGAATGGACGAATGAATGAATATATATAGATGAAGATTTCCGTAAACATTGAAGCGTGAGATGGTTGGATTCTACGAATGGATAATAGTTTGTCATGAGCTGAACAATTGAACGAAGGAAGCATGCAGAATGACGTCTCCTTCTCCTCATTAAAATTCACGTGCCTCTCTTCTTCTCCTTCACATATCAACTCACATGTTCTCTTAATGTATCTTTATGCCAGCTTCACGTGGAATTCTCTTCATGTATATATAAGGTGGAGCTGCATGGATGTGTGTATGAGAGTGGGCCTCGCTGGTTATTTTATTATACATGAATTCCTTCTACTATTTCTGCAGCTCTTCTTCACGTTAAAACTGCAGCTCTTCATTTTTCTCAAGCAGGGACTGCCTTTTCTTCGAACCAGAACTCCATCGTGCTTCATTTTTCTTTCTTATTTAAGTGCTTCGTTGATGGTTCTCTTAACTTCATCTCAGCTCGTGTCCCTGGTTCCTTTAATTCTGCTCGCTTCTAACGTGTTAAAGACGTAGCTTCTGCATGCATTCTGCTCCTTCGACTTCATGCAACTCCTCCGTACCTAGTGCAGATCCTTTCTTCGTGTTCTTTCTTCAGCTAAGCTGAAAGCTTCTTCCACGTTGTGTTTAGCTCAGCTTCTTCATCTCTCACCTTGTGCAGCACCCAACTCTTGCTTCTCTTCATTTGTGAACCAGTAGCTTAGTGTTGCTGAAAGAGAACATGGCTTACACTCTCCTAGCTTTCTTTGATGCTGCCTCCCATGTGTTCTGTATGCCTTTTACATATTGCTTCATTCCTTCTCCAGCTAGCTCGAGCTTGCTTGCTTCTTGCAATTTCTGCTTCTTCACATGAAGATTCTGCATGCTTTCTTCTCCTCTGTTTTGAGTTTGTTTCTTGCTTGTGTAGCTTCCCTTCGTGTTTCTCATTTTCCTTCACTAACCCATAGTTCATCACATAGCTTTTTCTTCCCACGAGCAGCTCGTGTTGCTCTTCCTCTTTTCTTTCCACACAAGCTCGAGCTTCCTTCATTTATTTGCATGCTCTATTTTGCTCGTTGCTTACAAGCTTCTTCCTCTCTTCCTTGTGAGCTTCTTGCTTTGCCCGAATCCAGAATGAGGCTTTACCTTCTTTTAGCTCGAAAATCACGTTGCTTCTCCTCTTAATTCCAGCCCACGTTCCGCTCCTTACTCAAGCTTCTTCTGTAGCTGTTTCTGTTCATTGTTGTTGCTTCTTTCCGTAGGCTCTTCTCCTTTTCCTTCACATGCTTCTTGTGTTCAAGATGGCTGCCTCTTGTTGCATTGGTTCTGCCCCCATGGATAGTTCCTTCATGCATATGTGTTGATGTTGAGTGAAGGGCTACTCATACGCTTCATACGCTTCTTTAGTCATTCATTTTTCTTCTTTAACCATTATTCTCATTCAAGCTATTTGCCTATCAAAATTCTGCACAAATGAATGGAAAATATTCAATAGAATTATCACAAAATTATTTAGAATAATTTCATGCATTAAAACTCAATAAATTTGCCAATTAATTCATAAAGTGCATAAATGACTAATGAAATCAATTTATATATAATTAAACCCTTAAAGCCATATTTGGACACTAAAATGCTTGAGATAAGAAGAATAAAATATATATAAATTATGCTTATCACAAGTCCTCTAAAATGAGCTAGATAAAGTCTAGAAAATTTTGGGTAGAGTCCTAGACTCCTAAAAATGATAATTCTAGGCTTAAACAGAAAGAAAAATAGAGTTAGGACGAAGAAACAATTTGTGACGGAAACTGACAAAACGTAATAGCATTTTTGTAAATAAGTGAAACTTTTGGAAAAACACATAGGAGGGTTTTTTAAATGAAAATTTTGAGCTGCCCAAGGTTTTCAAAGGCCCAAAGCCCCAGGACTGGTAAAGCCTCTCCAGTATACATTTTTCAACGTCAACGAGCCTGAACTTTGACGAAGTCGTTCAGTAAGGTTTTAGCTCCAAATTGAGTGATTCCAAAGGAATTTTATTAAATTAGGAACCTAAATTTTATAATAAAAAAGAAGGTTCTCAAAAAGGAGCTCAAATGAAGCTAAAACAAAATTGCCATTACGGAAGGACGAAATTGGAATTTTTGGAAAAGTATGCTTCTAGAAACTCCCACACACTTCTCCTTTTTTCGTCCACCTTCTTAAGCATGAAATTTTCTGCCCAAAATACAGAAGTTGATCTGCTCTCTTAGGTACACCAAAAGGGGAAGAAAAGGAGGAGAAAAATCAAGGAAAAGGTAAGGAAATTTGTAGATTTTCATGCTCCATCTTCCTCCAATCTTATTCCTCTCCTTTCCTCCTTTCTTTCCATGGTTTATTTGAGATGAATGGTTCTGTTTTTGGTCCAGAAAGAAGGGGAAAAATTCGAATTTGCCAAGGAGAAGAGAACCAAGGAGAAAGACACTTGAAAGCTCACTTGAATCCTAGGTAACCTTTGCTTTTTGTTACATCTTCTCTTCCCCTTCCTTTTGTGTGCATTTCAGACAAGAACAGAACTAAAGGAGGGAAGGATGTTCTATCCAAATACAAGGAACAAACAAGGGTTTCAGGCCATGGGGAGATGGAATATGGCAAGAAATTCTAAGAAAAACTAATAGAAAACAAGTTAGAAAAGTGTAGTATTTTCTAGGGTTTTGCAAAATCTGATTTTGTGTGAATGTTTCCTTGGCTATTTGTATGTTTCCTTGAGCTCCTAAGACCCTTAGAAACCCCCCCAAATGGCTCTCCCATCAAAGAAAAATTTAAAACTCCAAGAAACCCATTATTGCTCATAGGTTCGGCTAAGCTAGGATGGATAGGGTAGAGGATGTTTTAATTTGTTCTAGCCTTGGTTTGAGACTTTATATGATGTTAGAAGATGGAAGAAACCATTGAAAAAAATTTAGGAGCCATGGATTGGGAGATGGGACAATGGTGTCCATAATGGTGCTTTGTGAAGCAACTTGATTTTCCAATTGTGCAATTGAATGTGTGATGGCTCCAAGGACCTTAAATGAGTCCAAGAAGTCTAGAAATAACAAGAGAATGGAGCCTAGAACTTGAAATGCAAGAGTTTCTTCATTAGGCCAATTATGGAATCATAATGCCAAGTACGAAACCAAGTGTGGGTTTAAGCTTTAGTTTAGTGTCTTGACTTGCTTCAAGTGTATAATTATGTGTTGTTTATGGTGGCTATCCCAAGAGAACATCCAACCACCTAGGTGCACTTGTGAGGCCGAAAAGAGAGAAGGAAAGGATCAAGAAAAGCTTGTATAAATCCAAGGTAGCTCCCCACCTTATTCTCTTGCATTTTTGTGTACATATATGTATATCTTTGTGTGCTTGTGTATGCTCTTGTGATTTGAGAACATGCCACTTGATGTCTTGAGGTTGCATTGGTGCCAATGTGTTGTCTTGAATGCCATTGATTGTGAGAATGGCTCTCAAGGGTGAGGTGATGTCAAAAGTCCCTTAAAGTAGGTGAGGATGTGCCAAAAGTCTCAAGGTATGGGTGAGACTAGGCCAAATTTCCCTTAGATGAGTGAGGCTAAGTCAAAAGTCCCTAGATCAAGAGTGAGGCAAATTAAAAAGTCCTAGGAATGGGGTGAGGCAAAACCAAAAGTCCCTAGAGCATGAAAATGGCTTGATGTGGAAATGTGGCATGGCAATGTAGTATTATACACTTTATGTTTGCACACTTGAGATTTTTATGTATGTATGCTTGAATGTATGTGTGAATGAGTGTGTGAGCTATTGAGATTCTCAAAATCTCACTCCCTTTTCCCCCTCACTCTTGAAATGTCTAGATGGTGTTCAAAACTAAGGAAATGCAAGCTAAGAACATTAAATGGCTACACCTTGTTCATTTTATAGTCTAACTTGTGATGGAATGTCAAAGAAGCTTTGTACATATTATTTTTGGTAATGTAAGGCCTTGAGCACATGTAATATGATGTATAGACTCCATATAAACTTTATGTAGCATTAAATCAATGAGATTATGTATTTGGACCCTTGAATGGCATGTGTGTTTAGTGTATTCATGGATGTTGAATAGGAAAAATGAGATATGTGGGATTTGGAACCACTTGGGCAGCTCCCACAAGTCATAATTATTCTTTTAAACTTGTCCAAGTGGTGCCAAACTCAAGAGGAGGTCATTTGGACCAAAGCGACTCTTGATAGGGAGCAAAAATGACCATTTCATAAGGCTATATCACTTTTATCCAAATGAGCTCTTCTTAGTCTAAAATTTATGTACATCTAGAGCTTATTAAGAGCTTTTTGGAAAGCTAAATTTGGTAATTTTTAGAGGTCTGTGGAATATTTAGCGAATTGTTGAAGCTGAAAATTTTTCTAGTTTTGGTCATTGGCACTATAGCACTAGTCTGAAATTAAATTCTATCACTCATGGGGCAAATGATGTCCAATTGCTATGAAATTTTATATAGAGAAACTATACATTTACAATGACTTTTGAAAGCTAGAATCACCTTATTTGGATGTCTAGAGACGGAGATATGTATTTTTAAAAATTCTGCCTAGTATTAGGCACTCAAGTTGACCTCAGGTATTGTTTGATTAGGTTTTGAGGTCTGGGCGTGCCTGAACTGGTCTATAGTTATTTTTTCTCTTTAGCTAATATCTACATCTTTCTATATTGGTATCATTTACATGGATTGGATTTTTTTTGAATTAATTGGACATTTTTAAAGTTTACTGCAGAATTCCATGACAGCACCAGTGGACAGCCTGACCTTTGGACTATTTTGAATGTCAAACGTCTTTTATGTTGTGTTCCATGGCCTAGAAATATTTTTAGAATAAAGTAGACATGTTTGGCTTCCCAAAATGGCAAATAATGTATGATTTTGATTTTTCTAAAATTAGTTATGATTTTCCAAAGTTTGTGACAGAAGCGAGGAAATTCTGTCCGAAAATGCATATATGAATTTCATGCTTCCTCTTGCCATACAAGAGCTCTAGGTCAACTTTGGTGATGGAAATGAGTTGTATCCATGCAATTAAATATGGTAATATGTTATATGAATTCACATAGTTCACGTGACACTGAACAAAATTTTTATACTCGACACAACGCTAAATAATGCATTATTTTAATGCCTTTTTCTTGAATATTTGCATGATTCTTGGAAATGAGTTATTTGAAGGCATGAAATAAGCTAATAAATTATGGTATTACATTGGACAAAGGGCAATGCATAGATTGATTAATTTAGGCTTAAATAATGCTAGTATGGGCTAAATATGCTAACTTTTAGAAGCCTTATGTATTTGGACAAAAATTAGAATTAATTAGGCAGATTCTCTTTCCTTTCTTATTTTTTTTAAGATTAGATTATTTTGTATTCCTAAATTCTAGGTCATTCAGTTAGGATTATATAGTTAGTTTACTAGTTTTTCTCTAATAAGCAAATTTGACTTACACTATAAATACTTGTATTCTGCTTCCATTTGTGACCAGATTGGAAGTAATAAAATTATTTTGAGTATTTCTCTAATTATAAGAATATTATTCTTCTTTAGCTCTTGTGAAACTTTTGTTTTGTCAACCTATCCTTGGGTTGGTGATTCAAGTTCACAAAAGCTCCAAATTCGTGCTTCGACCCAAGTGTGTCATTGTGTGGGTTGGTTCATTATGTTTGTGGTTGGGTGCATTATCTAAGTAGTAGGTCAACGTTCCTTTAACATTAGTTAGCTATTTGCTTCTGTCAGGTCTTGAACCATCATTTATCCTTTAACTTACATCATAAAGATCGAAACACCCCTTAATTTTGCATCACTCTGTGTTTCTCAACTCACCATTCTCTCTCTAAAATGTCATTCTCTAAATAATACTCAACTTAGAAACCAATTAATAATTATTATAGCTAATCCTACTCTCTAGCTAACACTTACCCTAAACTCACATGAAAATATGGAAATCTAAACCCTTTTAAAAACTGTATCACTCAAATTAAAAAAATAATCCACCACACTATTCTTTTAACTAGTGATCATTTTAACAAGCACACATTAGGGGAAACTCCTAGAAATCATCTAATTAAAAGTCTCCAAAAATACTACAAACGAACCCCTACAAAGTAAGCAACAAAACTATTTAAGTACGTTCAAAAACTGCCTTCAAGTAGTGCTAAATGTAAAGTCCCACATCGGCTGGAAAGGGCCTGTGGCTAGCCCATATAAGTGGGGGAGAATCCTTTCCCACCAAGGTGTGCTTTTCTCATGAGTTAAGTGGGAAGGGACAAACCCCAACGAACCGAGAAGGCAGGGTCAAAGACCCACAAACCGAGAAGGAAGGGACAATACCTTGGTGGCTCAGTATGCGTGTATTGCATTCTTTATGCATGATTGAATACACGCATACAGAGCCACCAAGGTATTGTCCCTTCCTTCCTGATTCGTGGGTCTTTGACCTTACTTTCCTAGTTTGTTGGGGTTTGTCTCTTCTTACTTAACTCACGGGAAAAACGTGCCTTAGTGGGGAAGGATTCTCCCCTACTTATATGGGCTAGCCACAGGCCCCTTCCAGCCGATGTGGGACTTTACAATCCACCCCCCTTTTTAGGGCTGATCCATCCTCAGGTCACACATGGGCCAGGATTGCTCTGATACCAATACACATACTGAGCCACCAAGGTATTGTCCCTTCCTTCTTGGTTCGTGGGTCTTTGACCCTGCCTTCCCGGTTCGTTGGGGTTTGTCCCTTCCCACTTAACTTATGGGAAAAGCACACCTTGGTGGGGAGGGATTCTCCCCCACTTATATGGGCTAGCCACAGGCCCCTCCCAGCCAATGTGGGACTTTACAATAATTCACGGAGGGATTAAAGGTTTTAGATGGCAAGGATTAAGAATGAACCAATAGAATCAAGAAAGAGGCATTAGGAAATAAGATGGAACCATTAGGGATCCAAATTCTCCCTTACAAATCTGATTTAACATGAATGTTCTTAGGCTTAAATGAATGTTTAAATATACTCCTAAGATCCCTAAGAGGTCCCTCATATGCCTCTTTCTCCATGAAAACAAACAAAACCCCATGGAAAGTCATGAACCTAGAAGTTGGAGAAGTGTAGAACACTTAAGGGGATTGTAAAAACTGATTTAATCCATAAGTTCCCTTGGCTATTTAAGTGTTTCCTTGACCCCCTACAACTCTTAACAACCTCCCTAAATGGTTCTCCCATCAAGGAAAAATCAAGAAGCCATTAAATCCCATTTATGCTCTAGGTTTCAGCCAAGTAGGGATGGCATAGTTAGGGAAAGTTTTAAATTTTTCCAAACCCATTTTTGAGTCATATATGATGAATGAATGTGAGGGGAAGCCTTGGAAAAAATTTAGAAAGCTTAGAGAATGAGTTGGTGCTTTAGGTTCCATATTGTGACCTAAAGAAGCAACATGATGCTAGGCCCTTTGTTTTAATGATGTGATGACTCCAAGAGGCTTAAAAAGAGTCAAAAATCATATTTGAAAGTAAGGAATGAGGCCTAGAAATCATTTGAGGGATATTGCTTCATTAGGTGTCATTATGGACCATAATGGAACCTATAGAGCAATCTAGTATTTCACTAAGTTATGTAGTCTTAGAATATGTTTCATGAACCTAATTGGCTCCCATAAATTGTATCTAGGCCAAGAGAAACCATCTCTACCAATTTGTGGGTATGTGGCCGAAAGAGGAGGCTTAAATCCTAAAGGAAAAGTGTGTGGTTGTACACAAGGTAGCTTTTTCCACCTTCTTTCATGCATGAATGTGTGTTTAGCTTGTTTTAGAATGTGTGTATGTGTATTTTCAAGCTATGAAAAGTATGCTAGCATGCCTTTATACGCCATGATTCTTGATGTCATGTTATATTTTCAAATGACTACATGATGTTTGTATGAGTTTACTTTAGTGTGGAAAGGCCAAGAACTCTTCCCTATGGTGAGAATGAGCCAAGAACCCTTGAACTTGGTTGAGACAAAGTAAAAAGTCTCCCAAAAGCAAAGTGGGCTACTAAGAGTATGGTTGAGTCCAAAGCTCTTAAAGAATGGGTGAGGCAAGTCCAAAATCCATGAGGAGAAGTGTGAGGCCAATCCAAACACTTAGTGAGCTCTTGAATGTCTTGTATGATTTATTCATATGCCAAGTTTGCTTTTTAAATGTCCATAACTTCCATTTTCTCCATGCATGCATTTGTAAGGCTTGCTTTGCACATATTATGTATGATTGAATGGGAGATGAGCTATTGGGATTCTTTGAATCTCATCCCCTCCTCTCCAATGATCTAATATGCTAGGTAGACCAAGTAGCTATGGTGAAGGGAGCCAACAACAATGAAAGAAAGAGATTGACAAGCATATGCCTAGTTTTATCCATTTTGTAACCATAATGATGGTTTATGATGTATATGATGATGTAAATGGTCTATGACCCTTGAAACATGTATAAATATGCTATTATGTGATGTTTAAATGTATGGATATGATGTATGACCTCTAGCACATATTTTAAGTATGTAATGCCCAAGTATGCAAATTGGAAGTTTCATGGAAATGTGCATAAGTGTGGGTTAAATGGCCAAAATGAGATGCATGAGGTTTGGGACCATTTGGGCAGCTCACACAAGTCTTAAATGTACTTTTAGACTTGCCCAAAAGGTTCCAAGACCAAGGAAAATCCATTTGGCAACTTTGGTACCCTATATGGAGCCAAAATTGACCATTATGGATCCTTATGTCACTTTTTGGCCAAATGAGTTAGTCTTGATTTGAAATTTGGTATGCAATTAGGTCTCATTAAGATCTTTCTGGGAAGATAAAGATCATAATTTTTGGAGGTCTACAAAATATTTGATGATTTTTCAAATTTGGCAACTTTCATGGTTTCTAGTTTGCTACACTATTCGTATGGTCCGAAAATGAATTCTGCCACACGAGGCTCAAACGATGTCCAATTGCCATGAACTTTTATACAGAGAAACTAGACAATCATAGTGGCTCGTAACAACTAGAAACACCTCATTTGGAGGTTTAAAGAGGGAGATATGAATTTTTGAAGTTTCTATCTAGTATCAGTAAATTTGCCTAACCAGAAGTACTGTTCCATTGAATTCTGAGATTTGGGCTTGATGAACTGATCTAGAGATATTTTTTCTCTCTAGTTAACATCTATATATTTCCATATTGATATTATTTGTATAGATTGCATTTTTTTAGAATTAATTAGATATTTTCAAAAATTTTTTGCAGAATTCTGTGATAGTTCCAAAATTCAATCTAACTTTTGGATCATTTTGGATCTCAAACGCCCTCTGTGATGAATTTTATGGTCTAGGCATATTTTTAATGTAAAGTAGACATCCAAAGATTTCTAGAATAACCAAGATTGCATGATTTAGATTTCTCTAAATTTAGTTATGATTTTCCAAATTTTGGTCAGAAAGTGGAGCAATTCTGGCCGAGAATGAAGCTCCATATTCCACACCCTATTTCGATTTCCATGAATTATAGATATGATTTTGTGATGCAAATGACTTGTTTTGATGTAATTAAATATGAGGATATATAGTATGAGCTCACAAGGTCCATGTAACACTGATTGCAAATTTTTAAATATAACACAATCGAAGAAATCCATGATTTTCATCCCCTTTTTCATATGTTCTTGTGGAATTGATGAAATAAAGCTTATAAATGGCATGAAATGAGCTAGAATTTATGGTATTACATTTATTGGTATCAGAGCAAAGTTTCAGGCTCTCTTGGATTGGATTTGGCTTGAAGATGTAGCAATAGGGCTATGTAAGTGCTTGAATAGATAGGTAAAGCCTTATATGAAACATTTTAGGTATGAGAAAATAGTTTGTGGCTATGTTTATGATGAGTAAGTTGTAAAATGGTCTTAGAGTTGATAGTGAATATTAGGAAAGGTTGGTCTCTAGAATAGTTTGAGTAGAGCTAAGCTTGAGCAGAGTTGAGTGATCCGATGGCTGGAGCTCTATGAGATGTGATAGCTCACCGGGATCAGTGGCAAGCCCTAGGTATAAACGATGAGAAATGATATCGTTGATAGGAAGAGGCTTGCTAGAGAGAGTATGTGAGGCCTAATTCTCCCTCGTAGTCATACTCAGGCCATTCCAAGATGTCCTACTTAATGCAGAGACATTCTAAAATGTCTTGCTTAATGCAGAGACAAGTAATGATGCAGCGCGGTATGAGATGAGACTGCGGTTGCACAGGACTAGTTTAGAGGGGAAGTGAGAAAAAGAGTTACCCTATAGCCATAACACCCAAATGTCTAGGTGAGTTTTAGAGCTCGAAAGATTCCCTCAGGCCAGGAGTTTAAGTTGCAAGCTACACCCTAGAGCTCAATTGCCCAAAAATGATAAGTAGTTATGTATGAATGAAACAAGAGATAGAACCCTCTAGCTTAATGAGACAGTGAGGCTCGGGTTGGTAACTAAAGATGAAAATCTGATCCTTGAAAAAAATAAGCCAATCAGAGGCTGTTAGCCACTGCCAATTAGTTGCTTAGTCACGGCCAATTATTCCATAGAAGTAGCGAGACAATCCAGAGAGTTTCTCGCCTTGGCCAATTTAGAAGTTAGCCACAGTGAATAATGTGTTACTCACGGCGAATAACACCATGAATGCCTTATTGGTCACATTCAAGCCAACTTGAGAAGGGAGTTGATAAGGGGTCAGACAATCCACAGTGAGTAGGAACCCCTAGTGTAAGTAGAGAAAAAGGGTATTGAATAGTTATGAGAGATTAGTAAGAAATCTGTGGGCCTAGCAAATGAGAATGAGGAAAGAGCTCAACATAGATGAAGTTAGGCACAGGAATGATAAGGTTGTTGAGACCCACCTTTAAGACGTTGACTCCAACCTTAGGTGCTACCCTATGAGACATTAAATGACAGAATGTTAGTGTAGCCTCGAAATAATGTAAGATAAGACTACCAGTAGTGAGGCACATAGTGAGTGGCCTAGAGGGATGTACCTCATGGGTAACACCTAGAAGTAAGTATGAGTAGCCCAGTAGTGGAAGCTCAGAAAAGAATGAGGATAGTTAGTAAGCTACAGGTTCGAGGAGATGGCTAGCCTAGGCTGAGCATAAGCTAAAGCCTGGGGAGATAACCAGTAGCATCGTTCCAGGTGAGATATGTGAATGAAAGGTTCAGTGAGAGTTCTCCCTGGATTGAAAAAGGAAAGATGAGAAATCCTTATGTCGGGGAAACCACCCAATAGTGGTTAGCAAATTCCCCTAGATAGACCCCCCTGATTGTAGAGCATAGTGATAAAGGAAGCAAGGAAGAGTTGAGAAACTAGCTACGAAAAGGATACCCTCACTTTAGTAATGATTAAATGAGTAAACTGAACCAGAGAGGTAGATAGATAGGGTTTCAATAGTTAGTTAGATGAGCTCCCTAATATGAGAATGCAAGGGTCAAGGCACATGAGTGATTAGAGCACCTAGTAGAGTATAAGTTTTTAATAAAATAGAGTCTAGATAGAGAAAGTATATGTCCTGGATTGGGTTAGCAGAACACTAGAAATAGTATACTGTGCTCCTAGGAATGAGACTACAGAGGCTGAACAGAGAAAAAGCCTAGCTCTGATACCAACACACATACAGAGCCACCAAGGTATTGTCCCTTCCTTCCTAGTTCGTGGGTCTTTGACCCTGCCTTCCCAGTTCATTGGGGTTTGTCCTTTCTCGCTTAACTCATGAGAAAAGTGCACCTTAGTGGGGAGAGATTCTCCCCCACTTATATGGGCTAGCCACAGGCCCCTTCTAGTTGATGTGAGACTTTACAATCCACCCCCCTTTTGGGGTCGACCCATCCTCGGGTCACACATGAGCTAGGATTGCTTTGATACCAACACGCATACTAAGCCAACAAGGTATTGTCTCTTCCTTCTCGGTTCATGGGTTTTTGACCCTGCCTTCTTGGTTCGTTGGGGTTTGTCCCTTCCTGCTTAACTCACAAGAAAAGTGCGCCTTGGTAGGGAGGGATTCTCCCCCACTTATATGGGCTAGCCACAGGCCCCTTTCTACCGATGTGGGACTTTACACTAAACATAGCTTGTCTATGTTTAAACACTACCCTGGCACAGCCTCGTTGTGTTTAGAGCTGTTTGCTTGACATGAGCTACACACAAAACAGTTGTGCTATTCCACATGGCCTAGTCGTATGTAGTAGTAAGGCATTAGAAAACTCTCTACAACTTCTCCTAACTTGGCTAGACTATTTCAGGCACCACTAACACTCCAAAGACCACTAAATTTGGTATGAAGGGACACCTATACATGGTCTAAAGGATGCAAAAACTTATACCCAAAATCCAACCCTAAGGCCCTCAAATCTACCAATTTCCTAAACTACCTTATTTGTGTCGAAAATGCCAAATATGTCACTTTTTGTGCACCAAATGGCACTCTAGCCATCTTTAAATCCTATAAAACTTCCTCAAGCAAATTTCAATACTTAAAACTAACCTAAATGTGGTACCACCAAGGTCTAAACTTCTAAGAATCAAAATTTGGCCTTGCGACTTCCTCTAGCTACCTTGCTGCACCTCTCTTCACCAATACTCTTAGATCACCAAAAAATCATTCCTAATACATGATACATACCTAAACCACCTTAAACAAGTTTCAAATGTGGCACTACTTTAGTCTAAGCCATAAAGCACCATTCATAGATTGAAATAAAATTGTTGATCATCTTAAACCTCAAAACCATCTAACAATTACTCGTGATTGCAAAGTAAGCCAAGGCAACATTAAAAATGATCTAATTCACATTCGATATGACTAGGACATCAGATAAACATTCCTAAGGTTTCTACACCATAATTAAACCTAGAACCACAATCATTTAAGCATTAACATCAACATTTCACCTTCCATGATAGCAAAATTCTCCATTTGATAGTAGCAAATCCAACATCAAATTCAAGTGCAATATCCCATTTCATCACTTAACAAAACAATCCATCATACAACCATAACAAGCTATAATTAGTCAATTACAAGTAAAATCATCATGTGACACATAATTTAAAGCCTATGGGATCTATCCCTAGTTATAAGATATTAGAATACTTACACTTGCCAATATATGAATGGATAATGATACTATACAAAGTTTGGTTTACAAAATTTAGCTTCTACAACTAACCAAAATATCCAAGTGCAAAATCTCGACATGGTCTCTACCTATGGATTGACATCCGATAGCTTCTCTTTGCCTTTAATAGAAGAACTTTCACCTAAAAATGTTAGTTCACAATCGAAGAAAGATATAAATCTTAATAACTAAGTGAAATTATATTTACACATGCAACTTAATCAATATAATGCTCAATGTAGAGAAAAGTAACAAAGGCATATCATGCAGATTTTCAAATGAATAAGTTTGACTACTAGTTACTATCATCCCTATACTAGTAATTACATACAACATGTTACTGGCTAAGAACAAAGGAAGAGGCACAATTAGAGCACAAGCTCCTTATTAAGCATGATTACTGCTTGGTGCATTCAAAATAGTACGATCATGACTTAATGCATGATCATGACACAATGCACTAATGGAAGCATGATCATAGCTCCACATAAGGACATGACCATAGTCCACATACAACAAGTTTCCAAACCTATCATTTATTATAAAATTCATGTACAAGAATATATATGATCAACATTAAACATATACATGGAGTTCAACACCCTTGTTACCTCACTTAGAACTACCAACTCTTTCAATAGCTATCAACAAGCATCAAGAACACCTACAAGTCCTACACAAGCTAAAACACTGATTTTAGACATCATTTACCAAAGGGATCACATACCTACTCAACCAAAACACCATCAATCACTTAAAAAACACTTGCCCAAGCTTCTGAAAGGTAAAATGAATTGATTTGAGCTCCTTACACCAAGAGACAAATAATGGGTCACATAATCTCTTTAACTTTCTCACGTTAATACAACCCAAAATGAAAATTAGTTGTAAAGGCCAATTTTCAACATATTAACACATCAAAATAGAAGGGGATACTTATCCAATGAATACCCAAGCCTTTTAAAGCTCTCTATGCTTGTCCCAACCACAAAAAAATTGAAAACTCTACAATATGCCTCTAAAAATTTGCATATGCAAATAACCCAACTAAAAAGTCAAGCTTCAAGATGCATTATGGATAGAAACATCACAAATGAAGAGGAAACTTATACCCATACCTTAATTTAGCTTCTTCATCAATTTCTTTAGCTAAAACACTCCAAAAATCCCAAATATACAAAATCAAGATTGTAATGCCTCTTTTAATTTCCCATTTTTAGTGACTTTTTTTTAACTCCAACAAAAATTTTAATTATTTTGAGTTTAATTACTTTTTCTATCTTAATCATTCCCCCATGATAAAATTTACTCTATAATATAGTGGAATATGAAAATAACAAAAATAACTATAATTACTATAGACTGATTAAAAGTTCCAACATAGGGGAGCAGGATTAATATAAGTACAGTCCAAAAATATAACACTAGGGATTTAGTATATACTACCCAAAAAGAATCCCTAAATAGCCAAAAAGAGACTGTAAAGGTCATTCCTTATTCACAAAATGTCAATATCAACAACTGGGCCACTACTCATGGATATGGAGGAGCTGGAGGTTCAAATCCACCCAATAGGAATGAGTGAGATTCAAGCTCTCCTGTGCCACAAAATACACAAGTACAACACGAACGATGTTATCACACGATATGATTCGTATGTTATAGATGACAAAGACCCATCCCCAAAGTAGGAACTAGATCCATTTTGCTTGAAGTTCTAAAGTCACATGGTATATTGGCATCTAAGAAAAATATAAATCATAACAAAGTGAGAAATAATTTTCTCAATAATATAGATAGGATTAATATGACATAATATTCATGAAGAAACATCAAGTACAAATGTAATAAACGGTGGTTAATATAAATAGAAAACTTTACAGAAAATAATCAATTTACATAATAATGTAAATAGAAAAATATACTAAATTATGCAAAGTTTACCAAGAATATAGTATAGCATAACAAATAGTAACATAGGGTATTATATAAATATACAAGGAAGTATATCATGTGAATCTTAAGGTTTTGCACATGTAAATATAGAATTACATAAAGCAAGATATCAATATGCATGAAATACAAAAAGTAGAAAATACAACAATCAACAATCATCAAGCTTGACCATTAGGCCTTGGTTGATGGTTGTGTCGCGCAACCTACAAAATAAAACTAGGTTGAGAAAATATATAGCTAGTGGTGCAACCTAGGTCATCTCCTTTGGAAATGGAATTCAATGTTTAATTGGGTTTTTTAAGTGTATAAAGATCCTAGAACTATCTAATTTAGGGGATTTTTGATCTAATTAAACTAACTAAAATGAAATTGGAAATAAAGTTCCTAATTTCTACCTAATTGCATGAGTTATGGTTGAATGATAGACTTGTGACTAGTTTTGGATTTGTCACTTGGTATCCACTATCCTTATCCTAATTCAATTGTGATTAATTTTGGTATAAGAATCACTAATTGTGTTCATGGCAAATGATCTTGAATTACCATCCAAGATTCAAGAAATTAACAAGTTAATGTTGAATTGAAACCTCAACCTCACACTAAATCATTAATTCTTACTTTTTAGGATCAATGAACACTTAATTTGATTGATTAATCGATCAATTAGCCTCTGAATTATTATCCTAAGATGTTTAATTAACCAATTAAACTCTAAGGAATCCTCAAATTAATCAATCAAGCACATAATTTCACTCATACATTTCATCGAACACCTTGATAGCATACATGAAAAATTAGAGAATAATAAAAATCCAACACTAAATCAATCAAATAATTATTCAAAAAGTATCCTAATTAGTGTCTAACTAACCACTAGTTGTGAACAATATAAATTCCCAATCCAATACAACCTTAACCAAGATAATACAAGAAAGGGGAAAATGCAAGAAAAAGAGAAAATCTTAGCCAAAATTCCTTTGTTATCTCCATGGATTCAAGCTTCTCCAAGGTGCTTTTCTAAGCTAATCACAAGATGGAGAATTAATGTTTCATTTGAGATGGAAGGATGGGAGAATGGAATGGAAGAATGCTACAGCATTGTGAATGGTGTGTAGAGGAATGAGACGATGGATGATGATTTCTGGATGGGTTCTTTTATTCGATGGATTGATGGATTCACCTCCTGATGTGCTGCACCCGTCTTTTCTAATAAATCACGTGCCTTCCATGCTTTTATTCTTAGCCTCTCCCTCACGTGGATTCACTGATGCGTGTATATGGAATGTGCTGTGTTAATGAATGGATCAAATGGATGGATCCCCCAAAGGCTGAAGCCTATTTTGTTCTGCTCTCTTGGTTCTGCCCGAGTAACGATCACATGCTGCCTCTCACGTGGGTTTCTTATTCTCTTCATCAGCCCAAGCCTGCTCACGTGTTTAGATAAAGCGCGGATGGGTGATCTGGATGATTGGATGATGGATTGGCCGAGGCTTCTTTTGCCTTAATGAATCACATGTTCAACCCATTCCTTTATCAGAAGCTTTAGCCTTGCCTTTTATTAAACCACGTGCCCATGCTTCCTTCAGCCTACATCATCTTCCACGTTCTGCCCACGTGTTCTCTTCATAATCAAATTCTGCCCGTGAATGAATTGCTGCATGCTTTAACCTGTGCCTTCCTCCGTTTCTACATGAATGAGTTTGAAGCTTCCCACGGCTACTTCCTTCCTCTGTTTTTGCTCCTCCACACTCTCAACCCAAGACTGCTTCATGCATGGCTCTAGACCTCTCATCCACCTAAGCTTCTGCTTCTTCCACGCTCAGCTTTCAGCTTTAGTGTTCCTCTAATCACATGGCTCTTTTAATCCTTCCCTCGTTAACTTCCCACGTGGCTGCTCCACACATACGCTGCTTCATTTAATCTCCAGCCTCTTTATCAAAACCTTTAGCTCTTCCCTTCTGCTCAAAAGCTCCTTCAGCTACTGGTATCATGTAGCCCGTGTGTGTATCGTACAGAGTGGACCTGATGACTCGAATAAAATGAGCTACGTGGAGCTGCTGCCTTCTTGAGTGTAAACCCGTGGCCAGTGTGATGTGGATGCATGTATCACGTGGTGAATGGAAGTGGGTGGCTATTTAATGCAATGTGAGTATATCCTGGAGCTACTTGTGTCTCGAATAGAGCAGCCACGTGGAATGAAGCTCATGCATGGAACACGAGAGAAAAGTGTACGTGGTGTGAGTATATGTATATATATATATATATATCTCATGTGTGTGCTAGTGGATGTGAGTGCCGTGAGCTTCCATTTCTCTCCAACATTTAAATTCAAATTGCCCAAATTCTGCACAAAAAGAATGGAAAAGATAAAGTATCAATATTCACAAAATTCATTTAAAAAGATTTGTGCATTAAAATTCCAAAATTTTGCAGATTAATTTTTAAAATATAGAAATGGCTACTAAAATAAAATCTTACCAAATTAAAGTCTTAAAGCCATAATTCATTATTAAAATGCCCAAATTAAAGAGAATAAAATATATAAAAAAATGTGTATATCAGAGACTGCCAAGCTCAATACCTAGATCATGTTGCACTAGTTTAGCAGGCTCAGTAACCAGATCATGTTGCATTGTCATGACTTAGTAGGCTCACCCCTATTTCTTTTATTGAGACATCCCTTAGTGGGTACCCAAGGAAAGTCATATAAAAATATCACAATAATATGTCATCCAAGCCATCATTTGATTAAGACATAATATGTATATTTGGGACAGAATTGCCTTGCACAACTTTGTGCATAATTAAATAATCCCCATAGCGTAACAGCGTACTAGAGTCTGAAAAAATTATATTTAAATACTTAAAATTATCTTTCCTCTTTTCTAAGCCAATTTTGTCTTGGGGCCCATTCAGTATCCAAAATAGTTCATAAATCATAGTCTAATGTCAAGGTATAGAATAAAGTCTAGTATATAACTATAAAAGGCTTGTTCAAATATACTGAAGGCTCAATAAAGCCCAACAAGTGCAAAATAGGTCCAAAATATTTGAATGGCCCTCATCAGTCCTAATTAGTAATTTGGATATTTTAAAATATCTTTCTTAATTAAATTTGAACATCTGGCACAACAGCAGCTATCTAGTGGCCAACTCTGGCACACACAGGCTCATTCCCTGAATAAGGTTACTCTGCTATATTATATATATATATATTGCCTTTACCAAATAACCAATATTCATAAAATTAGATAGTAAATAGCATATTGCCCATGTTAAGAAATCAAACAATATATTTGTAACACCATATTCAACTACCTTACCTCATTCATATCTTAGCTTTCTTCCATGGATATCACAAGTTTTTCCAAGAGAACTCTATTAAAATATTAGATTATTTTTGTGTTATGTCATGGATAACATTTTCATTGCGTGTCTTGTAGACCATATGAACTCATCCATCTCATTCTTCTATTTAAATGCACACATAGAATCTAAAACCATCTCAAAATGTGGCCAAAAACTTGAGCTCATGAAACATATACATAAAAATCGCATGTTCAACCTCAGATTGGTGTGCCAGGTTTTTGTCATGAACTTTGGAAAATCATAACTAATTCTAGAAAAATTGAAATTAAGTACACTATACTATTCTGGAATACTATAAATGTCTACTTTATACTACAAATAATTCCAGACCAGAATAGGAATGTCTAGCCACTAAAAATTGATGGAATAATACATAAACTCAGCTAGCACTACTGGCACTATCATAGAACTTCAAAAATTCATATCTCTCAACTTAGACATCCAATTGGGGTGATCTTGATGGCCATAGAAAGCTTATCATGTCTAGTTTATGCCTATAAAAGTTCATGAGTGTTGGACATCATTTAGACCTCAAATGACAGAGAAGAAGAAACTAACCATATGAATAGTAACTATACCAGAATAGATAAAATTTGACAACTTTAAAAATTCATAATTAATTCCACAAAGCTCTAAATAATATAGTCTTTAGCTTCCCAAAAATTTCTAGATATGATCTATATGCATGCCAAATTTCATGAGAAAATTCGTTCATTTGGTCAGATTGTGCTATAGGGTTGCAAAATAGCTCTTTTATGCTTCTCAAAGGGTCTCAAAAGGTTCAAATTTGCTCCCAAGGCTTTCATGACCACTTGAGCACGTGAGAAAGTATCAAAATGGTCTATTAAACATGTCTCAAAGGTGCACAAACCCATATTTCACAAATTGACTCTCTCACCCCAAGGTATACGCATGAACATACAAGCTTCATCTTGCCATTCAATGTCAAAAAGTTGCTATATCATTCATATGGCCTCAAATCTCATACATACATCAAGTATCTATGTAATTACACATGTTCAAATAGTTATACAACATATTCATTATAGGATTACATCATATGCCATCAAAATGGTTACAAAGTAAACAAAATTACACACTTTCTTGTCAATTTTCCTCCTTTAAGCTTGGTGGCTCCCATTTCTTGGTTCACTTGGTCCAGCTAGACCTTTTAGGCAATAAGGAGGAAGGAATGAGATTCTAGGAATCCCAATAGCTTTTCTCCCTTTCAACCATACATAAAAGATGTAAATTCAAATCTAAAAATGCATGCATGGATATCATGGAATGCATAATCATACATAAGACATTTCTTGCACTCAAGAAGTCATATAAAACATATGTAGCTTGCCAAGCAAATGGTTTAGCCTCACCCATTCTCTTTGGATATTTTGGACTTGCCTAACCCATTTTCTTAAGGGACTTTTGACTCATCCTCACCCTAACTAAGGGGCTTTTGGCTTCACCACACTCAAGCAAACCAAGACATGTTCATAAAATATCATTCAAGTACCTAATAAAGCATCATGGTACCAAGGCATATAGATACATGTTAAAACATCTTTCATGGCTTAAAACATATACACACACATTCAAAGACAAGATAAACATCCAATCATGCATCAGAGAAAGAAGAGAGAGCTACCTTGTTTATACAAGCACACTTTTCCTTTTGAAATTGCTTCCTTTCCCTCGGCCCACACTCACAAGAATGTGAGACTTGGTTCCTTTGGCCTAGACACATTATATGGAAGCCAATTATACTCTTGGAACAAGTTCTAAAGCCACACATTCATTTTAAAAGCTAGATTGTTCCTATGGCTTATTTATGGTTCCATAATGCACCTAATGAAGAAACACCTCTAATTTATTATCTTGGCTCTATTCTTTCCATCCATCTATAGTTATTGACTCCATTTAAGTCTCTTGGAGCCATCACATAATTAATTTAAGGAGCCTAACTACATGTTACTTCTTTAAGTCACAATATCGAACCTATGCTACCATCTCACTCCCTAGGCTTCCTAAAATTTTTTCAAGGCTTTCACTCATTCTCTCCCATCATATATGATACAAACCAAGCTTAGAAGAAATTAAAACACTCCCTTGGTACTCTTTCCATGCTAGGCCGAGGCTATGTCTTTTTGGATCACCAATGGAGTTTTTGATTTCTTTGATGGGAGAAGCATATGGGAGGCTCTCTTGGTGTCTTAGAAACTCATATGGACTCTTAAACACTTTAATTTATGGCTAGAACTCATCTTACAGACCAAGGTGCAACTAAAACCCTAATTTTTCTATCTTACAATTTCATGGTTCTTTCATTGTTTCCTTTTCATATTCTTATTCTCCTCACTCAATTTCCTAAGATTCATCCTTGGTTTGGTTAAAATCTCAACTCGTCTTGGCTATCCATATGTGGGACAAAAAACTCAAGAAAAGGAATAAGAAGGAGCAAGCATGAAAGTAGCAAAATACCTTAGTTTTCTAGGTTTCTTTAAGAGCTCTTCTCTTTGCTTAGATTCTTCTCCTCAAACTCAAAATTTTTCCCCTTGGTCTGACCTCAAAATAGCCCTAAATACATCAACAAATCCATAGAAAGAAGGAGGAGAAGGGAGAGAGCAAGTTTGCTAAAGAGAAGACTAAAAAATTCAATGGAAAACATACCATTTTGCCTTGTTTTTGCTCTTCCTCTTCCCTTCTCTTGTGCGCCTCTCTCCTTAGGTCACTCTTTTATTTTAGGGCAGAAATAAAACCAGCCAAATGAGGAGGAGAGTGGGCGTGATATATATATAGAGAGGGTTTAGAAGTTGTTTCAAGAAAATTCCATTTATGTCCCTTAAATTTGGCATTTTCGCTTCTAGTTTGTTATAGCTCCTTTTTTAGAACTATCTTTTCCATCATAAAATTCAAGTCCTCAATATTATAAAATGCCTTTATAATCACTCAATTTGAAGTTAAAATCTTCCCAAATGAAAGGGTTAAAGTTCGAGTTAACTGACAGTAGAAAACATACACCAAAGGAGTTTTAACTGTCCTAGGGCTTCCCATGGTTTTTGGGGCCTCTGAGAACCCTGGAGAACTCAAATTTTTTATTTAAAAAGCCATCCTGTGAGTATTCTAAAATTTTTTTGAAATTACAAAAATGCCATTACATTACATAGCTATTTCATTAAATTCTGTTTGGTTATTTTAGCCTCTGTTTCGAGGCACCTTTGGCCTCCTATTTTCATTGCTTGATATCTAGATCATTATTCTAATTTTTCTGGACCTTAACCAATTCATTTCAGAGGATTTACTTTTAAAACGTATCCATTTTTGTCGTTTTTATGAAAATCGGACATTACAATATCAATACAGCAAACAGTTCAAAATCCAAAACACATGTTCATCATATATTTCATTCTTGACATCATACTTCATAAATTTCTAACTATCACAAATGGGCTTCAAAATTTACAAAATAAATATCAACATAATCCAGACAGCATGTAAGACATATTAGACCATATAAATCATCTAAACCATATCAAATAACATAAGTAAAAATTCAAGAACTTCTTGGTCAACACTGTTTCTAAAAAATTTAAATTTTTATATAGTTATCCATAATTCACTAAAATTTTACCATAAGCCTTATTTTTAGTATAGATTAACCTAATTTAGTTGGATTTTGGAAAACTCTTCCCTAGGTATATATATATGTGTTGGCCAAACCTATGTACCAAGGAGAGTATACAATTTTGCTTCATTTTCATGTCACTAAATAGCCATACATATATATCCAAGGGAGATGAACAAAATCCCTCAATCAATTTCTAGAAATTCCATGTATATTCTACAATTTTCTTAAAATGAAATTCAAAGGTTTCTTGCCAAAATATTCATGAAAATCAAAGTTATATTAATCTTTCTCTTCCTTAGGCTTCCTCCCATTGTTCTCTTACTTATTTTCTCTTCAATTTCTCCCATGGTTTCTTGAAATACAAAGTTTCATGGTTTGTAGAAAAATTGCCAAGAGTAGGAATTTTCTTGAATTACATGAATCCATATGCTATATATGTATATTCTTCATCTTTTCTTGGCGTGGATTTATGAAAAAAAAAATTCCCAACCTCATCTTGCCATGGATGAAACTTAAAGAGGAAGAGAAGAGAAAATTTCTTGGAGAAAAGTAGAAGAAAAACTAAGAGAAAGAAAGTTTATCTATGTTATGATTCCACGGTGTTTGTTTCCTTCTGGTAGTTTTCCTCCTTTTCTTCTTCCTTCCTTCTCTTCTTCCTTTGGTTGAGCTCTCTCTCCTTCTTTGTAATATCTGGTTCTCTGAAAACAAGAGAAAACGTGAGAAACGTAACATACAGTTTCTCTGTAAATGAACAAAATTCACCGAATATAAAAGCAAGTCCCCTAAAATAAATTAGTTAAGGTCTTGAAAATTTTATGTAGCATTCTAGACTCCTAAAAATGAGAATCACAGGCTTAGATAGAAAGAAAAATGAAGCTAGAATGAAAAAACAAATTTGAATGAAAGGTTGACGAAACGTAAGGACATTTTTGTCATTTTGAGCAAATTTTGGAATTCTCATAGGAAGGCTTTTTAAATGAAAGTTTTGAGTTCTGTAGGGTTCTAAGAGGCTTTGAAAACCATGGGAAGCCCCGAGATAGCTAAAGCCCCTCCGGTGGATGTTTTCCAACAACAGTGAGCCCGAATTTTGACAGATTTATTCAGGAAGGTTTTAGCTCCAATTTGAGTGATTCCAAAGGTATTTTACTACATTGGGAACCTAAATGTCATAATGGAAAAGCACAGTTCTAAAAAAGGAGCTAAAACAAATTAGAAATAAAAATGCCAAGAATAAAGGGTAAAATTAGAATTTTTGAAAATGGAAGCTTCTTGAAACCTTCTTATATTTCACCTTTCTTCTCCCCTCTTCTAGACAGACCTAATTCTGCCCCAAAACCAGAGAAGAGAGATAGCTCCTAGGCGCACCAAGAGAAGAGGCTTTAGAGGGAGAAAAGGCAAGGAAAAGGTAGGAATTTTCATAGAATTTTAAGCTCTTCCTTTAGCAACATGTTTCTCCTCCTTTTTCCCTTTCTCCCTGTTGGGAATTCAGGGACGCACAGTGAAAAATTAAAATCTCGAATCCCTTCCCATGAATCCATTAATGCTGTTTAAATCAAGTAGATCTAGGAATATTTACCTTTTCTGTTGGATCTTAGGAATTGATCTATAAATCTGCTCCCTCTACTGGTATCCACACGAACAGATGCTTAACTCAAATGGCGTGCTAGTGCCTCTTCCCAATGTTCGTACACGTTCTTGGTAGAGAAGACGTTCTCCCCTTCCTCTCTCTCTAGAGTGTCCATACAGTGTTAGTACCCTTTCTCTCTCTCAGCATCCGTACAACGTCAGTACAATTTTCATATGTCGTTTGTACGCTTTCTCTTTCTAGGGTTTTTCTTTTGTTTTTGTAATTCTAGGAAACCCAACCTCCTACCCTTTTATAAAGGTATCCTATTAGGGTTTTAGATATATTTGATTAATTTAAAAATATTATTTTAAATTAAATCAAATCAAATCAAATAGATTAGTTTAAATTTAAGTCTATCTAATAGATTTAAATTTAACTAATTAGTTAATATAAATCTAGAACTTAATTCAAATTTAATTTATCTCATAAATTAAATTTAAATTATCATATTAGTTTAAATTTAAATCTATTATATAGATTTGAATTTAAAACTAATTGATTTAAATTAATTAAATGATATATATATTTCAAATTTTATAAATTATATATATCAAATATATATTTATTTATTTATAAAATTCTTCCACCCTAGATTGAACGTGACATTCATTGAATCTAGATGCAATTTACAGATTCAATAAATTTGGACATGACATTCATTGAATCTAGACGCGATTTCATATTCAACGAATTTGGACATTTTAGCTCGAGTTGACTCGTTCTTGTGTGCGACCCTGTAAGCCCATATGATGTTGGCAGTGGGCTAATAACACTATTTGACCTACAAGTCATAAGTGGTCTCTAGCAAGACATTATGACTACTCAAATCATATAGGGATCAATGATCCAATGCAACCTGTCATATAACCTTATCACATCCCTTTTATCACACGATATCAAGATCAAGTATGAGGTATGGAAACGTCATCCTTATCATACTTGATCGTCGTTTTCTCAATCTACGTGCAGACTGATAGTATAAATGGAAACCTTTCCATTCAAGCATGGCCATACATTTCTTAGTCTCACTCATCGAGGGGCCCAGAGATATCTCTCTATTAATCAGAGGGACAAATCCTATCTTGATCACTCATCTTCTTCTACATGAATTTCACTACACCCGATCATAGTCTTTATGATCATCCGGTTAAAGATGACTTTTGACTATACCAAAAAATAATGTTCTTCATGTTGAAAACTATGGTGATCTCAAGTCTAAGGACTTGGTGACATGGTTATATATAAGATACGCTTATAACTTAATCCATGTAGCTATCTCATAACGGGTCAATCCAGTATCTTGTTCTCTAACGAGTACTTATGATTTTGATTTGTATCTATATATATGATTAACACATAATCATCAATCAAAATCATACTAGTCTTAGTTCATCATCGTTCCTAAAATGATGATCGACTAAGGATATTTAGGATAATCTATATGATTTATCCAAGGATATTATTATATAGAACATGCAAACAATATAATAATGTAATAAAAGAAAACTTTTATTTCTCAATAAAATACAATGTTTACAATATAATGATTGGCCTAGGGCACAATCACCAACAACTCCCACTTGCATTAGGCTCAATCATTGATGTGTCTAATACCCATTGACCTAACATGATGCTCATGCTTTGCCTGTGCAAGCAGTTTAGTAAATGGATCAGCAACATTGTCATCTGTTGGTACTTTGCATATCTTTATATTACCCCTATCAATGATTTCACTGATGAGGTGATATCGCCTAAGTATGTATTTGGTTCTTTGATGTGACCTCGGCTCTTTAGCCTGTGCTATAGCACCGTTGTTGTGACAAAATATATCTATTAGATTTGAGATAGTTGGCACCACTCCTAGTTCAGTGATGAACTTTTTAATCCAAATGGCTTCCTTAACTGCATTTGATACTGCTAGGTACTCAACTTCTGTTGTAGAATCAGCTACTATGCTTTGCTTGGAGCTCTTCCAGCTAACTGCTCCACCATTCAAATAGAATACAAATCCTAATTACGATTTATAATCATCCTTGTCAGACTGGAAACTTGCATCTATGCAACAATTTATAACAAGCTCGTCTTCCAATCTTCTATAGACTAAGAATACATCCTTAGTCCTTCTTAAGTATTTCAGGATATTCTTGATAGCAGTCTAATAACTCTCACCTGGATCTAACTGATATCTACTAGTTATACTTAAGGCATATGAGACGTCCAGTCGAGTGCACAACATAGCATACATGATAGATCCAATAGCCGAGGCATATGGAATCTTACTCATGCGATCTCACTCATCATGTGTACTAGGACACTGAGTCTTGCTAAGATTGATGCCATGAGACATAGGTATATAACCTATTTTTGAATCTTGCATATTAAACCTATGCAATACTTTGTCTATGTTCGTACTCTGACTTAGGTCGATTAGCCTCTTAGATCTATCTCTATAGATCCTTATCCCTAGGATGTAAGTGGCTTCACCTAAGTCTTTCATTAAGAAACACTTTCCTAACCAAATCTTGACATTCTGCAAGGCAGGTATGTCATTTCCAATGAGTAGGATGTCATCAACATAAAGCACTAGAAATACAATTATGCTCCCACTAACCTTCTTGTAAACACAAGGTTCATCGATATTTTGGATAAATCCAAAATCTTTGACAACTTTGTCAAAGCAATGATTCCAACTCCGAGATGCTTGTTTCAACCCATAAATGGATTTTTGAAGCTTACAAACCTTCCCAGAATCTTCTGGACGTACAAAACCTTCAGGCTGTGTTATATACACATCTTCAAGCAGCTTCCCATTAAGGAATGTTATTTTGACGTCCATCTGCCAGATCTCGTAATCATAGTATGCTGCAATGGCAAGAAGGATCCTGATTGATTTAATCATGGCGACTGGCGAAAAGGTTTCATCATAGTCTATACCATGGGTTTGTTTGAATCCTTTTGCAACCAATCGTTCTTTAAAGGTATGCACTTGGCCATCCATATCAATTTTCTTCTTAAAAACCCATTTGCACCCAATGGTTTTTATACCTTCAGGTGGGTCAATCAAGGTCCATACTTGATTATGATACATGGGTTGCATCTTAGACTTCATGGCTTCTAGCCATGTCTCAAAGTCTGATCCCACTATAGCTTCTGGATAGGTAGTTAGCTCATCTTGATCAACGAGCAACACATCACGACTTTCAGTTAAGAGAAATCCATATCTTTGAGGCTGATGTCATGTCCTATAAAACTTTCATGGGCCTTGTGTTACTTGAGTAGGCTCAACAACTTGTTGTGAATCTTCTCATTTTTTCATCTCTGGCTTAATGCGATTTTGTGGCTCTCAAACTTCTTCGAGATGTATTTTACTCCCACTGGTTCTTTTAGAGATAAATTTTTTTCTAGAAAGATACCATTTTGAGCAATAAATAATTTATTCTCATTAGGATTGTAGAAGTAGTATCCTTTAGTTTCCTTAGGATGCCCTACAAAAAGGCATTTTGTAGATTTGGGTGCTAACTTATTTTAGGCTTGTTGCTTAACATATGCCTCGTATCCCCAAATCTTTAGAAAAGATAAACTGGGCTTCTTCCCAATCCATATCTCATATAGCTTCTTTTCAATAGCCTTAAATGGTATACGGTTTAGTGTGAATGCAGTTGTTTCTAATGCATATCCCCAAAAGGATGGTGGAAGATCTATTTGACTCATCATAGATTGAACCATATCTAATAAGGTTCAATTCCTTTGTTCAGAAACACTGTTCCATTGTGGTGTTCCTGGTGGGGTAAATTGTGAGACAATTCCACAATTTCTAAGATGGTCAATAAATTCTTGGCTTAAATATTCACCACCTCGATCAGATCGAAGTGCTTTAATAGATTTGCCAAGCTGGTTTTGTACCTGATTTTGGAAGTTTTTGAACATTTCAAAAGATTCAGATTTATGTCTCATTAAATAGATGTATCTATATCTACTATAGTCATCTATAAAAGTAATGAAGTGCAAGTGACCATCTCTGGCAGCAGAACTTAGTGGACCACATACATCAGTATGTATTAAGCCCAATAGGTCAGTGGCCCTCTCACTATGCCCAGTAAAAGGTGTTTTAGTCATCTTTCCTAATAAACAAGATTCGCATGTGTTAAATGATTCAAAATCAAATGAGTTGAATAGTCTATCTTGATGGAATTTTGAAATGCATTTCTCATTTATATGGCCTAGACGACAATGCCATAGGTAGGTTAGATTCAAATTGTTTGACTTGATCCTCTTGGTAGTTACGTTATAGATATTTTCATTATTGGGAATTTCAAGGTTCAAGGAATAATGACCACCATGCAAATCACCATCCGCATAAAAGATGTTATTAAAATAAATAGAACATTTATTATTCCTAATAACTGAAGTAAAACTTTCCTTATCTAAATAAGAAAGTGAAACAATGTTTCTACTCAAAGCAGGAATATAGTGGCAACTGTTCAAAACTAACAAAAGCCCACTAGGCAAAACTAATTCATAAGTGCCTAGGACTAAAGTAGCAACTCTTGCTCTGTTTCTAACTCGTAGGTTTTATTTCACCCTTTCTTAGCTTTCTACTCCTTTTAAGACCCTGCACATTTGTATAAATGTGAGTTCCACATGCAGTATCTAATACCCATGTAGAAGAAGTAGAAAGATTCATTTTTATAACATAAATACCTGAAGTAATAGCCCCGCTATTCTTCTTATTCTTTAGATCTTCCAGTTAGAGCTTGCAATTTCTCTTCTAATGAACGAGCTCATTGCAAAAGAAACAAAATCCTTCCTTGGGAGGCTTTGCCTTCTTGGCTTCAAGCTTGGGTTTGGGCTTGGGCTTGTTTTGGTCCTTGGACTTATGGTCCTAGCCCTTTCCTTTTCCTTTGCTTTTGCCTTTCTTTTTCATTCCTTTTCCTTTTTGAACCCTTAAAATAGTGCTTGGCTTTTTCTTGATATTTTGCTCAGCAGTTTTAAGCATCGAATGTAGTTCAGAAATTGATTTCTCTATGTTATTCATATTATAGTTCATAACAAACTAGTCATAACTTTCTGGGAGTGAGTTTAAGATTAGATCTATAGCTAACTCCTAGTTCATGGGAAATCTGAGCCTTTCAAGGTGATCAATGTAGCCTTTCATCTTTAAGACATGAGCGCTAACTGATGCACCTTCAACCATTTTGCAGAAATGTAAGGCTTTGGTAGTTTCATACCTTTCTTGTCTCACCTGTTGCTGGAACATTTCCTTAAGATGCACAATCATCTCATAAGCCTCCATGTGTTCCAAATCTCTCTAAAGTTCTAGGATCATGGTGGCTAACATCAAGTATGCTACATCCACAGAGTCATTAAGATGCTTAGTGTGGGCATCCTTTTGGGCTCTTGGAGCATTGACTGTAGGTTCCTCAAGAATAGATTTGTCTAGGACATATGACTTTCTCTCCTGCTTGAGAACAATTCTCAAGTTCCTAAACTAGTCAAGAAAGTTAGTCCCATTAAGTTTGTCCTTCTCAAGGACAGATCGTAATGATAGTGTAGCAGAATTATTTGTCGACATTTTTCTACAACAAAATATGCAAAGTCAAGTTAATAATATTCCACTAAAATTTAACTCTTAGTTTAATTTAGTAGGCTAAGACCCATATTTTATTCAATTGTAAGTTCGCTTTGGCAAGATGCTTAAAATTAAGTTATTTAGGTAGGTAACTTGTTTACCAATTACATCACATGTAACTCTTAAATCTTTATGGGATTCCATCATCAAATGATCGGCATGTTTAATCCCATCTAATGCCTTGAGACTCAAAACCATTTTGATAGTCTCAATTAAGTCAAACCATTATGAACCTTATGAGTATCACCATTACCCAAGCTGCCTCATTAAAATAACCTAAGTATATCCACTTTGATGGAATATACACTTAGGCGATCAAAGCTTTGATAGGTGTTCATAAATGGGTGGCATATAAACTTAAAATTTGATTCGAGGGATTTTATTGTTATTATTTCATTGTGATTCAAATATTTAATCATCACATGATAATATACTATGATAGCATCTCATACATACATATGATCTCATCATGAAGTATAAAATAAATGTGTCACAATATGGCCCATCTAGCCTATCTCCTCCCAAGCCAATGAGAGGATTCTTCTAAAAAAAACTACAAAGAGAAACCTCAATTGAACATTTGAGAGGAGTGAGATGAGAAGAAAATGTACATCCAGAATAAATAGAGAGAGGCACAACACGCAGGCCGTATTTAAAAATTGCAAACAATAAAAACCTAGGGCCATATTATGCACCATACCCATCCAATTCAAACAAACATAATTCATATATAAAGTTACAAACATCTCATCTCATAAGAAAGGTTGTAAGCATTATGATCTTAGTGTTAAATTAGATTAGGTTGTGCTAAACACGTTTCATGTATGAAAACATGAAGAGACTTGTTAAACAAATTTGTAAACATCTTAATTGAACAATTTATAGTCCGAATTAAACAATTTAGAGTCAGATTCCAAATCAAATTTGAACCTATTTGTAATTCGCACACATATGTCGCACATAATATTGAATTGTAGAGTTCAAATATCAATTATATGAAATCAAATTTAAAATTGATTTGAACATATAATACATATATGAACGCCAGATTCAAACACTAATCATATGAGCCCTTAGTTCGCATACTTATATCACATTGCAACATATTACATCATATATAAGCCATGTGAAATCACAACAAAGGCAAAATTCACGGAACTTCACACAAAAACTCAATTTAAATAACCATTGACGTGGCTTTGATACCACTATTGGGAATTTGGGGACGCACAGCGAAAAATTAAAATCTTGAATCCCTTCCCATGGATCCATCAATGCTGTTTAAATCGAGTAGATCTAAGAATATTTACCTTTTTCTATTGGATCTTAGGAACTGATCTATAGATCTACTCCCTCTATTGGTATCCACATGAACAGATACTTAACTTGAACGACATGCTAGCGCCTTTTACTAATGTACATACACGTTCTTGGTAGAGAAGACGTTCTCTCCTTCCTTCCTCTCTCTCTCTCTAGGCGTCCATACAATGTCCGTACACTTTCTCTCTCTTAGCGTCCATACGACATCTGTACAATTTTCATACGTTGTCGGTACGCTTTCTCTTTCTAGGGTTTTTCTTTTGTTTTTGTAGTTCTAGGAAACCAAAGCCTCCTACCCTTTTATAGAGGTATCCTATTAGAGTTTCAAATATGTTTGATTAATTTAAAAATATTATTTTAAATTAAATCAAATCAAATCAAAGAGATTTGTTTAAATTTAAGTCTATCTAATAGATTTAAATTTAACTAATTATTTAATATAAATCTAGAACTTAATTCAAATTTAATTTATCTCATAAATTAAATTTAAATTATCATATAGATTTGAATTTAAAACTAATTGAATTAAATTAATTAAAGGATATATGTATTTCAAATTTTATAAATTATATATCAAATATATCTTTATTTATGTATAAAATTCTTCCACCCTAGATTGAACGTGACATGCATTAAATCTAGACGTAATTTCAGATTTAATAAATTTGGACATGACATTCATTGAATCTAGATGCAATTTCAGATTCAACGAATTTGGACATGACATTCATTGAAGGGAAATTTACGTTTAAGGACCAAAAAGTGAAAAAAAAAATTATTCTTAAGGACCTTTATCACTAGGTTCAACTGATTGTTGCTAAACTCAATGGTAATCATCCTAAAACAAGTGGTAACAAGTCCTTAAAAATAAATTTCTTCACTTTTTGGTCCTTTATTATAATTCTCCCTTCATTGAATTAGACGTAATTTCATATTCAACGAATTTAGATATTTTAGCTTGAGTTGACTCGTTCTTGTGTGTGACCCTGTAGGCCCATATGATGTTGGCAATGGGCTAATAACACTATTTGACCCACAAGTCATAAGCGGTCTCTAGCAAGACATTATGACTACCCAAATCATATAGGGATTGGTGATCCAATGCAACCTGTCATATAACCTTATCACATCCCTTTTGTCACACGATATCTAGATCAAGTATGAGGCATGGAAATGTCATCCTCATCTTATTTGATTGTCACTTTCTCAATCTACGTTCAGACTGATAGTACAAATGAAAACCCTTCCATTCGAGCATGGCCATGCATTTTTCAGTCTCACTCATCAAGGGGCCCAGAGATATCTCTCTATTAACCAGAGGGACAAATCCTATCTTGATCACTCATCTTCTTCTACATGAATTTCACTATACTTAATCATAGCCTTTATGATTATGCCAAAAAATAGTATTCCTCATGTTAAAAACTATAGTGATCTCAAGTCTAAAGGCTTGGTGATACAGTTATATATGAGATACATTTATGACTTAATCCATGTAGCTATCTTATAATGGGTCGATCCAGCATCTTGTTTCCTAGCGAGTGCCCATGATTTTAATTCATATCTATATACATAATTAACACATAATCATTAATCAAAATCATACTAGTCTTAGTTCATGATCGTTCCCACAATGATGATCGATTAGGGACATTTAGAATAATCTATATGATTTATCCAAGGATATTATTATATAGAACATGCAAACAATATAATAATGTAATAAAAGAAAACTCTTATTTCTTAATAAAGTACAATATTTGCAATACAATGATTGGCCTAGGGCACAATCACCAACACTCCCTATGGTTTTCTTAAAGTTTTTTTGCTGTTTTGAAGGCAGAACAAAGGAGAAAATTCGGATTTGAAGAGAGGAGGCCAAGGAAAGTGAGAAACAAGCAAGAAAGGTCAAGGAAATAAGGTAAAATCTTCATCCCATGGTAGCTACTCCTTCCCCATTCTTCTCCCTATTTTACCCTATGTATGTAGCTACAAGAAGGCTTGAATTTTGGGCAGAACCAAGGGTGAATTTTATGAATTTAAGGGAGGAGAGTAAGAATATGCAAGGAAATCCAAGTAAAATTCATTGATTTTCAAGATAGCAAACCTAGAGTTTCATGAGCTCCCTTGAAAATTTGATTTGATGTAATTGTTCCTAAGCCTAAATGAATGTTTAAATGAACTCCCAAGATCCTTAGAAGGCTCCCCATATGCATCTTCCATCAAGAAAATAAAGCAAACTCCCTTAGTATCTTATTTCTCCATAGTTATGACCTAGCATAGTTGGAGTACCTAGGGATAGTTTTAATTTGTTCCAAGCCTATATTTGAGTCATATACAATGGAAGAGGATGGGAGGAAGCCTTGGAAAAAATTTAGAAACCATAGAAAGTGAGATGGCCTTATATGTTCTATAATATGATCTAAGGAAGTAACATGTAGCTAGGCTCCTTGATTTAATTGTGTGATAACTCCAAGAGGTTTAAATAGAGTCAAGAATCATAAATGAATTAAGAGAATGGAGCCAAGATGATATTTTCTTAAGGTTACTTCATTGAGTGCATTATGGAATCATAAAAGAGCTATATGAACCACCTAACTTTTCTAGTGAATGTATGGCCTTAGAATTTAATTCAAGAGTATAATTGGCTTCCATATGATGTGTCTAGGCCAAGAGAAATATTCTCCACCTCCTTGAGTGTGTGAGGTCGAAGGAGAAAACTCAAATCTCAAGGAAAAAGTGTGCTTGTGTGGCAAAGGTAGCTCTCTCCACCTTCTCTCATGCATGAATGTGTGCTTACATTGTCTTTAGATGTGTGTATGTATGTTTTAAGCCATGAAAAGTATTCTAACATGATTTCATATGCCATGGTACGATGATGATATTTTATGCATTCAAATGATGTTTTAGATGCTTGCCTTAGTTTGCTTGAGTGTGGAGAAACCAAGAACCCTTTAGCTATGATGAGGATAAGCCAAGAACTCTTAAACTTAGTTGAGACAAGGTAAAGAGTTTTATAAAATTTTACAATCATAAACTAGACATGATGAGCTTTCCATGGCCATTGAGATCACCCCAATTGGACCTCTGAGCAGGGAGATATGAATTTTTGAAGTTGGAGATCAGTACTAGGGATGATAGCTGACCTCTGGTACTATTCCATCAATTTCCAATAGTTAGTAACCTTTGTTGTGGTCTAAATTTATTTGTAGCATAAAATAGACATCTGTAGATTTCCAAAATGATATTGTGTACCTAATTTTGATTTTTCTAGAATTAGTTATGATTTTTTAAAATTCAGGCGTATAATCTAGAAATCCTACCCAAGGTTGCACCATTGTGTTTTGTGTATCTACTCCCTTTGCTCGAAGTATAGGCCACTTTTTGAGCTTGTTATGAGTTTTATTTGTGTATTTAGATATGAAAATAAGATGGATGAGTCCATATGGCCTACGGGACTCTAAAAGAAAAAATGTATCTATGACATAATGCTAGTATGTTCATTGTTCTAATGACATCCTTCTTTCTTCCTTGTGAAATACATGGTATAAGACCTAGAATTAGCATGAGACAAGCTAGATAAATAGGGTGTTACATTTTTCTTCTTCTTTTTCTTCTTTTGGTTGAATTGTGTGTGTGTGTTTTGTGTGTGAGCATGGCGTGAAAGTGTGTATGTGTTTTGTAAGTTTTATTCACGAATGGATGGCTAGGATTTGTTATGTTTTATTATGTTAAATCTATGCCTTTAGATTCATTGGATGGCTATGATTTAATCTTGATTTTAGAGATTTAATATGGACCTTTGAATTAGATCAAGGGTTGTGATTTGATCTTAAAAAGTAAGGAAATCTAAGTTATTGGATTGCATTAATGGTTAAGATTACATTACATTTTATAGGCAAATATTAGCCATTGGATTTTAACTATGGTTAACTTTTAACCATGGTTACTTTTTCATAATGTGTGAAGATAAGGTTGCATTTAATACTACTTAAGTCAGCATCTATGTCATTCTGATGTCAATAGTAACTTTTTCATAATACACAAGATTTACTGATATACCAACCCTAATTCCTAATTATCGTAATTATGATTAATTGCATGACTAATAATCAAAAATCAAGGTCTAAAGCCATTACAATTAATTTAGATTGGGAAAAAGTGAAGCAAAATTTGAACCTTGATATTATTAGGGTTATTAGCTAAGCAACCATAACTATTTGAATCCATAAGTGATCATAATTATTAGTTAAGACCTTTGATTCGTTATACTATTGATTTTAACTCACAAAACCTCTTATAAATGTTCCAAAGTCATTACATAACCTTAACATAGTGAAATTCAAGGTTTCTAAGTCAAAAATAAGAGTTTGGGAACCTTTGTCATGACTTAGACCTTCCCTGCCACAGTTAAGTTGGTTACTGGAACCTAAAAACCAAGTTTGGGAACTCTCGCCGTGACTTGGTATATTAGTGTCATGGCGTAGGTGACTACTGGAGCTCAAAACTGGAATTTTGCACCTTGTGTTGTGACTTAGGTTTTTCCCACCACTACAGAGTGCTCTCAAGGACCTACTGTTCACATTTTTGTGATTCTCACCACTACTAGTTGGACCCTCGCTGTGGTGAGACAATGTGGCGCCACGATGGGCACACCTCTTGGAACGCTCTACCCAAGTTATTTGAATTGCGCCGTGTAGAAGTACCTGTGCTATAATAAAGTTCCATTATGTTACCCTCTAGGTAAAATCTTAGCCTTGAGCCGCGATGACACATAGTGCGCCACAATGAGGTTTCACTCTATCATTCACCCTAGGTGAATTTTTTCGTTTTACACTGTGGCAAGACATTTTGCTTCGCGGTGTGTGACACCTCTTCTAATACCCTTCTTTATTTTATATATTTGTGAAGAATTCCTTATTCGAGTTTAATCACTTTTTTATTTTAATTATTCCTTCACAATAAAATCTAATTAATGGTGTAGCAAACTATAACAATAACGAAAATACACTATAACTTATACAAATTAGTTCAAGAGTTCCCTTATAAGGGAACGGGGTCATACAAGTCACATCACATCAAAAAGGAATCTATCCTATAACCTTTCAAAAAGAAAGTCCCCCAGATAACAAAAGGGTTAGTATCAATAACTAGGCTTCTGTTCATGCAAACGGGGGAGCACGAGGGTCAACTCCACCCTCTGGGAATGGGTGAGACTCTAGCTCTCCTAGGGACACAAAATATATCGGTACAGCATGAACAACGTCATCACATGATATGATGCGTATATTATGGATGACGAAGACCCATCCCCTAAGGGGGAACTGGATCCACTCCGCTTGGAGTTTTAGGGTCACTTGATAGATTGGCATCTAAGAAAAATATAAACCACACTAGAGTGAGAAATAATTTTTTCAGTAACATAGATAGGATTAATACCACATAATATCCACGAAGAAGAGTCAAGTACTTTTAGCAGACAACAAGTGATATAATGGCATACAGTATATTTGTTAAACAATATAAACAGAGAGATATACCTGTTAGCAATATCTCACGTGAATATGATATAGCAAAGTGAATAGACATATTATATCTAAAGATAAGACATGGATGAACACAAGAATTGTCTCAACATAATTGATACTCAATAGTGGCAAGGCATTCATGAGATTTCCACATATATAGAATATAGAAAATATCACAAACAACATTTATTCTCTCTTGACCATTAGGCCTTAGAGACTGCTAGGCTCAATACCCAGATCATGTTGCACTGCCATGACATAACAGGCTCATCCCTGCTTCCTTTACTGAGGTGTCCCCTAGTGAGTACCCAAGGAAAGTCATACAATATCACAATAATATATCATCCAAGCCATCATTTGATCAAGGCATATAGGTATATTTGGGAAAGAACTGCCTTGCACAACTCTATGCATAAATAATCTCGATAGCATAACTGTGTACTGGAGTCCGAAAATTAGTTATTTAAACATTTTCAAATATCTTTGAGATTAGACATCCAATACAATAGCAGCTACCCAATGGTCAACTCTGGCATATACATAGGGCTTACCCTCTGTCCACCCTATATATTGGCTAGTTCTTTGGGCTCACCCCCTGTCCGCCCTATATATTGGCTAGTTCTTTACCAAATAACCCATGCTCATATAATCAGGCAATAAATAGCATATTATCCATATCAAGAAATCAGACAGTATATTAGCATAGCAAACAGTGTAATTCCAGAACATATGTTATCACATATTCCATTCTTGACATAACGCTGCACAATTTTCTAACTATTCCAAATGGGCTCCAAAATTCACAAAATAAATATCAGCATAATCCAAGCAGCATGTATAATATATTAGGCCTCAAAAGTCATCCAAAACATGTTAAATAACATTAGAAAAAATTCAAGAACATCTTGCTCAACACTTTTTCTCAAAAATTTGACTTTTTATACAATGATCCATAATTCACCAAAATTTCACCATAGGCCTTATTTTTCATGTAGATCAACCTAATTTAGTTGGATTTAAGAAAACTCTTCCCTAGGTATATGTACATGTGTTGGCCGAATCTATACATCTAAGAAGACATGATTTCGCTTCATTTTTATGTTGCCAAATAGCCACACATACATATTCAAGGATGATAAACAAAAGCCCTCAATCAATTTCTAGAGATTTCATATGAATTCTACAATTTTCTCAAGATAAAATTCTAGGGTTCCTTGCCAATTTCCTCATGAAAATCAAAGTTGTATTAATCTTCCTCTTCCATAGGCTTTCTTCCATCACTTCCCCATTTATTTTCTCCCATGGCATCTTGAAATAAAAAGCTTCTTGATTTGTAGAAAAATTGCCAAGAAAAGGAATTTTCTTGAATCATATGAATCCATAAGCCATATATGTATTTTTTTCTTGGCTAGAAGCTATGGACACAACAAAATTTCCCATCCCCTCTTGCCATGGACGAAAATTAAAGAACAAGAGAAGAGAAAATTCTTGGAGAAAAATAGAAGAAAAACCAAGAAGAAGAAAGGCTATCTATGTTACCTTAGCTCCGCGGTGTTTGATTTTTTCCAGTGGCTTTTCCTTCTCTCTTCTCTTTTTCCTTAGGTCGATCTCCTTCTCCTTCTCCTTCTCTTTGTCTTGGCCAAATTTTGGTGTGTATTTGTGTATGAGAAAATGGCATGAAAGTGTGTGTGTGGTTCATATATATATACTTGTTATGAATGGTTAGGATTTAATTAACTTTAAGGTGGGAGATTTTGGCCTTTAGATCACATGAATGGTCAAGATTTAACCTTGAAATAAGAGATAAAATTTAGTCCTTTAGATTTAGATCAAAGGTGGTGGTTTGATCTCAAAAAGGTGAAGAAATCTAAGCCATTAAATTACATCAACGGTTTAGATCGTTATCATGTTTTACGGATGAATATTAACCATTGGATTACCCTGGTTACTTTTTCGTAATATGTGAAGATAAGATTGCATTTAATGCCGCTTAAGTCAGCGTCTATGTCATGCTAAAGTCAGTGGTAACTTTTTTGTAATGTATGAGATTTCTAAGATTTACTGACACAAGCTGTGTAATCGCTCCATAGCTCGTGCAGTTTCCAGAATTCTCTTCCAACTTCCAGCTTCTTCTTCATACATGGCACCACATCATCTCTCCCTTTTCTACATGGTGCCACATCAGCACCTTCCCAATTTCCTGGTGCCACGTCAGCTCTTCCCTAGTTAGACTTACAAAATTGTCACTATTTTCCTAGGTTTTTCATAATGTCTTATTTAATCTACATTTTCTAGGTTTCCTGCTATATTTTAATATTATTTGTCCCTATGTGGGCCCCGTTTAATGTTTCCAAAAGGTCCCGAAAAATCTCCAAAGTCAGGTATGAAGCTGGGGACTAAAATGCAAAGAAAAGTTATATGCTGGGAAAAATGTATAAATTGCTTGAAAGTTTAAGGAACTCTAGTTTCACTCTCTAGTCGTGACTTTAGGCATAAATATCAAAAAATCGGGCAAGAATCTCATAAATCCGTGACCCACGGTTAAACTCAATTTGATGAGACGGGTCTAATGACGCCACGTTGTCTGGATGGTCGAGCGAGATCTGGTTAGCCCGATCAGTAGCCATGAGCTAGATAGAAAAAGAAGTTGTAATAACTATAGAAATAGAAATAGTTAAAGGGCTAAGAAACCCTGAAGGGGTTATTTATTCCCCTAATATTCCTATTCCTTCTAGAAAAATTATCAAAGTTTGTCCGGGTGGCAAATGACAATTTTGCCCCTGGACCCCTTAAAATCTCAAAAATTCCTATAGGTCTTATTCAGCTCATACTTCTCATATATGAAGTTATTTCCTTCAAATTCTTTTTATTAAAGCTTAATAAATTCATTACATAAAAATACTAAATAATTAGAAAATCTTAATTTTAGGGATGTTACACGATGCTCCTCGTTTTTTATTGATTCTTGGCACCGACTCAACCATTCTTGGCTGCAATGTGACCCTCTTCTACACCTATCCCTCCCAAGTTTCATCCCATACACTTTAACTTTACCTCTAGCAACAATCTAGGGCCACTCTATCTTATTTTGTAGGGCTGTAATGGCATTAATCTACCTGATTTACTCAACATACTTATCATTACCAATTCAAGACTTAAAGGTTGATTCCTACTCATCAAACTATCATGCATCAGTAAATTCATAAAGTATTGACAACAACAAGATCTATAAGAAACTAATATTATCATTCATGGAGATATAAAAGCATGCTTTCAAGAGTCAAGTCATACAATCATACTAAAGAGGTTCCATATCCAATATAAATAAGTACATACACTATATACCAGATTTGTATAAGGCCTAACTCCCTATTAGATACATCATGGGCTATCAAAACACAAAACTCCTACACTTGGCAATATGATTACATGATGATGCTATACAAGAAAACAACAAATTCAGCATCAACCCTAAATTAACTCAGCCCAAGGGTAGCTTCCCATACAAGGCCTTAGCTCATGGATATGTATCCACTTGCTTTCCCTTATCATTACTTGAAGAGCCTTCACTTGAAAGTATTATCCCATGAAATTGGGTGAGATGCAAATCCCAGTAATCTAAGGCAAATTCTATTCATATATTCTCATTTAATTAACATATGTGCATGAAATCAGATAAGCATCAGAAAAATATACTAATCATATCAGCAAATAAAACAATTAGACTACCAATGACTACTATCCCATACTAGCAATCGCATTTTCATATGTTAAAGGCCATTAACACCGAGAGAGGCCCATCTATGGCACCAACTCCCCAATAAGCACAACCTAAGCTCAGTGCATATAAGGGTCTAATCACAACCCAGTGCCCAATCAAAGCATAATGCACAGGTGGCAGTCATACCACAGCTCTACTATAGACTCACAAGGTCCAAACATACAATTCAAATACCCAAACATTCATTTAGCATTCAAAATTATATATGTACAATAGATATAAAATTAAAGCAGATATACATGGAATAAACATTAACCCGGTTATCTCACTTGTAGACAATTCTTTAAGAGCCAACAATAATGCTACTTCAACCTATGAATACAAAATCAAACTATTACCATTCTTATTCATCAATTATAGCAGCAACTCGATATTCAAAGAATTAAAGCACCAATAGCTACCTAGAAGACATTTACCCAGCCATTACAAGAACAAAATTGGGATTTTGTTTTCCTTACACTAGAGACCTCAAAATATCACCCTAAATTATGGATATTTTCGCATAAAAACAAAGTTCATATCATAAGTAAGTTATTGGGGTGTCTAAGTAGTAGTAAATGCATCAAAATAAAGAGTTATACTTACTCAATACCTCTCCTAGCCTCAACCTCCGAAAATCCTCCAAGAAAACATCAAATGATCCATATCAAATTTAAGGTGTGGTGAAAATGCTCCAAATGCAAAACCAATCGAGTCAAATTGAAGAGGAAGAGGATGAAGTCAAGTTATATAACGCTCACCTTGGCCGATTTTGACTTTAGAAGTGGGAAAAGATAAATTTTGCCAAGAACCCTAGCCTCTCTCTAAAACCTCCGAAAATGCTTTGTGTGTTTCTAGTGTGTTTTGTGGTTCTGTAGAGTAAGAAGGGCTGAAGTTGGTTTTAGGGTTTAATTTAGGTCCTAAATAGGTTATGGGGTGACCCAAAGGCCCAAATCCATATGGGGTGTGACAACCCTAACTTCTAATCATGGTAATTATGGTTAAATACATGATTAATGCTTAATGATCAAGGTTTAGAGTCATTACAATTAAATGCATCGTGGAAATTATAGGGAAATTTGGACCTCGATAATATTAGGTTCATTAACTACCCAACCACAAATGTGAGAATGCATAAAAGAAATTGTACTATCATGAGGGGTTTGTGATTCATCCATCCATCGATTTCAACACACAAAAACCTCCCACAAGTGTTCCTATATCATTTCCTAGCATTACCATTGAAGGAACTGGGGTTTCTAAGCTAAAGGTAAGAGTTTAGGAACCTTCATCGTGACTTGAAATTCTCTTACCGCGGCTAAGTTAGTTACTGGAGCTCAAAAACTAAGGCTTTCACTTTGCACTGCGGCCTCGATCTTTTGCGCCGTGGCTAAGTTACTCTCAGGAATCATATTAGGCAACTCACGCGAATTTGCCACGGTGAACCTATGTGGCACTGTAGTGGAAATGCCTCTTGGAGCTACTGTTTGAAGTCCCATGATTCTCGCCTCAGCAAAATACACTTGCGCTGCAATGAGGCTAGCTACTTGACAATCCTTACCTAGTTTTCTCAACTTGAGCCGCGGCAGGACATGTTGAGCCACGATGAGTTTTCTCTCTATCACCCTCTCTGGGCAACATTTCGACTTTGAGCTACGACAAGATTCCTTACGCCGTGGCTCCCCTCGCCTCTGTCACACTCTTGGCTGTAGCGAGTGATAAGTATGATTTTTTATGTATTTTATTCCCCTAAACTTAAGCATCTTAATAGTTAAATGAGGTCTAATAGATTTACTTAGATGAAATTTAAGCTCAGTAGTCATCTTTTGCACTCAAGGAATTTATTTACAAAATTCTTGAATTTTATTGCATAATTTTCTTTTAATTAATTTTGTGAATTTTTCCTACTTGAATTTTCTTATTTTTCTGTATGAAGATTTTTCAATTTTCAATTGAAGAATAAGCAAGGAGGTTGAAAAGAAGAAGAGGCTACGGTTTTAAAGAAATGAAGAAAAGCATGTATAAGTTGGAGGAAGATTCTCACGTGATTAAAGGAGGTCTGGAGTGAATCAACGCACAAGAAAAATACTGGAAAGCTTCAGGAAACATGCAAAAGAAGAGTACGTGCTGGAGGACGCTGAAGCTTGAGAGCTGGAGATGAGCAAACAAACACGAGCTTGGATAGATGAAGGAGTTGCATGAAGCTAAGGAGAAGAGAACATGCAGGAGCTGGACGAGCTGAACGAGAGGGATAAGATGCAGAAGAAGCAAAGCTGGAGCTGAAAACAAAGAAGCTTGAGAGCAGAATGAAGAGAAGCTGAACGTGGAAGACGCTGAAGTAAAGAAACTGGGCAGAAAAATGAAGAAGCTGAACGTGATTGCATGAATAATATAATAAAATAACCAGTGGGGCCCATCATATATATGTATAGAAGAAAGAAGCATGAATGAGACGTGGAGAATGAAAAAAACTCAAGGAGAGGCTGGGCACGTGAATAATAACGCGAAGAAGGAGAAGAAGAAGCTGCATATGATTCATTAGAAGAGTCACGTGAACAGCAGCAAGTTTAAAGTGTCCAGAGGCATTCCAAGGAGGATTCATACTTCATTCACGCCTCTCCAGCATCTACACACCTCTTTCATTCAATTCAGCACGCCTCTGATCCATTTACAATTCCACACATCTCACGTCTCTCCAAGTCCACCACGCCTCCATATATTTAGATTTCCTAGTTCATTCATGCAACTCCATTCCCTCATGCCTATATATATCAAGCCATCCAACCATTCAAAAACCATCCAACACACCATTCATCATCCATCCCATTCACCATCCACGCCATATCCTTTCTCCATTCATCCATTCATTCTATTCTCCACTCCACTCCATTCCATCTATAACCCATGAAGCTTTAGTTCATCTTGAGGCTAGCAAGGAGAAATCTCTTGGAGAAGCTTGAATCCATGGAAGCATAATTTAGAATTTTGGCTAAGACTTTTCTATTTTTCTTACACTTTTTCTCTTTCATTTATTTTCTTGGTTAAGATGTATTTGATAAGGAATTTGTGTAATTATAATTAGTGGCTGGTTAGACACTGATTAGGAACCTTTTTGTTGATTAATTGATCCGATTAATTCCAATATTATCTGAATTTTCCATGCATGCTTCGAAGGTGTTCGATAAAATACATAAGTGAGCTTAATTGTTTAATTTGAAGATTCCTTAATGTTTAGTTGGTTAATTAAATATTTAGGATGATTCAGAGGTTAATCAAATTAGTTAATCAATCAAATTGGATGGTCATTGATCCTAAAACAAGAATTAACAATTTAATGCGGGATTGAGGTCTCAATTCAACGTTAGATAGTTGATTTCTTGAATCTTGAGTGGTTACCCAAGATAAATTGTTATGAACACGATTAGGGACTCTTAGGCCAGAATTAATCACAATTAGAATAGGATAAGGATAGTGGATACCAAGGGACGAATCCAAAGCTAGTCACAAGACCATCTTTCATTCATAATCCATACAATTAGGTAGAATTTAATTCAGTTTAGTTTAATTCAATTAAAACCCCTCTAGTTTAGGAAATTTTAGAGTCTTTTAACATTTAGAACACTCAATTAAACATTAAACGCCAATTCCAAGGGAGATGACCTAGGTTGTGCCACTAACTATATATTCTATCAGCCTAGTATTATTTTGAGGGTTATGCGACGATCCACTCAGTGAGACATTTCCAGCTGCGGTGTAACCCCTCCTGCAACTACATCTTCCAAATTTCGTCCCGTGCACTCTAATTCTACCCCTAGAAACACTCTAGGACCACTCTACCTCAATTTGTGAAACTCTAATGGAATTTATCTACTTGATTTACCTAGCTAATCTATCATTACCACTTTAAGATTTAAGTATTGATTTCTACTCACCAAACTATCACACATTAGCAAATTCCATAATTTAGTGAGTGCAAAAGTGTTTTGACCACAAGACACTTAGGGCCAATACTTAATGTTCATATCAGATCAAGTCACTCATCCATCGTTAGCCAATTACAACCATAATGTTCAATTCCATGATAATTATATTACATGTACAGTCCCTATACTTAGCAATTCATGATGCAATGTGGAAATTATATAAAACTAGTAATCTAATTACACAATACAATTTGACACAGCTTCCAAACTTATGCGCTACCAAACTATTAATAAGCTTCCATTAATTTTCTCCTTACCACTAAGAGGTCTAGTCCCTATAAATGTTAGCCCACAATCGGGGAGAGATATACAATGTCAGTAACAAGAGGCAAATTCCATATATATGTATAGATTAATCAATACAATACAATTTCATATCATTAAAACCAAAATCATCAACTCAATTTGCAAATGACCTAGTTGAGTTACCAATAACTACTATCCCATACCAACAATCATACACAACATGTTAATGGCCGATAACATTGGGAGAGGTCCATCCACGGCACATACTCCATAATAAGCACAATTAGGGCTCAGTACATCTGGGGTCCGATCACAACGCGGTACTCGATTGAAGCACATGCACGGGTGGCAGCTGCACCACAGCTCCACCATGGCCTTACAAAGTCCAATCACAATAACAATTCAAGTAGTCAACCAATCATTTAGCATTTCAAAATCAAGCATGTGTAACAAATATCATATTAACATGAGCATATACATGGAATTAGGAAAATAACCTCAGTTACCTTAATGAAACTAATTACTCATCCTCTAGCTACCATCATGATTCAAAGCACACCAGGCTTAACATAAGCATAATTATCATTATTCAACTACCATTAGTCAAGAATTTTCCTATCCACAGATTAATCTTAACAAGAGCACATTAAGAACCTCTTACCCAAGCTTCCTAAGGGTCTACTGCACCAATTCAAGGTCACAACAACAAGAACTCACAATAGGTTACTCCTAACATCTCCATTTTCGCACATGTAAAAGCCATGCACCAAAAGTCAATCCAAATGATGAAAATTCTGTATATATACCACACAAGAGAAAGCGGAACACTTATACATACACCCAAAAGGTTAAATGGACTGGTTTGAGCCTCAACTACCAAGAACACACTATGGGTCTTTCTCAAATTCGAATTTGAGTCATCAAGCCCAGAAATTTCATTATTTCACCTTCATCTCCTTATAATTTCACACAATAGTAGAACCCATTATGAAAATCAATCCTTGAGGACATTTTCCAGCAAAATAATACACAAAATGAGAGGAAAATACTTACCCAATCACCCCTTTAGCTTTTACTCCGAAAATATTCCAAGGAAACACCTAAACACCAAATTTCAATTTGAGAAGGAGATGAAAATGCTCAAAACCAAAAACTAATTGGACCAAAATGAAGAGGAGAATGAGAGGGACATGTTTTATATATATTACCTTGGTCAAATCTTCCTCTAGAAGTGAGAAATGGTAGAGGAATGCAGAAAAACCCTAGCCCCTCTCCTCAAATGCGAAAATGAACTCTTGCTCAGCAGAACCAAATGTTTTACCCTCAACAAAAGGATGTGGCTACTGAGCTCTTAGGGTTTTTAGTAGGGAATGGGCTAACCCATTAGTCCAAGGTTCATTTGGGCTCATTATTTTAAGTAGGATGGTACTAGGTCTCTTAGGGTTGTGGAGAGTATACTGATTTAAAGGCCCCAAAAATCCATTTAGATTATGGTGGGAATTTATTAGGCCACAAGTTGGAGGGTTTATGGTGGGTTTGGGCTATTTTAAGGGCCTATTTAGCTTGGGTCTGTACCACATAAATGTTGGGCCATTTGGAAGTGGAATTAGATCCTCCTATGACTAAGATTGGGCTTTTACATTTAGTCCAAAGCTTAATTAAGTTATCTACATGGCCCAAAATAAAAGTCCACTCTTTTAATTAATTTTGCTTATTAATTCACATTAACTCCCTAATCGCCATTATTAATCTCAATTAATTTCAAGGTGTTACATGGGGATTCAAATTATGTCTTGCTGGGCTAGATTTCATGAGTTGGGCTATAGAATTTCTAGGATTTTAGTAGGGTCTTGGATCTCTAATTCATTAAACCAAATTAGGCTATTGCTAAGTAATTTTTCTTAGGATAAGTCTCACAATAGGGAGTTGGGTTTGCACTTGAAATTATTAGGGCCTCCATTAGTCTTTGTCTATGACCTACTCAAATTAATTATGGGCCTAAATTAAGTCTCAACTTAATTGAATCTTAAACCTATATTAATTATTTATATCTCCATAAACTCCTATTCATATAACTTGCCTAATTATTCTATAATAATTATTCTTAATTAGTCCAAATCCATGATTAATACTTTAATTAATTTTGGGGTGTTACAACTGATGTAAGCTTGTGCCATTGCTTCGTAGTCGTGCAATCTCCAAAATCTTCCTACACATGGCACCACATCACCATTTTTCCTTGCTCAAGGTGCCACATCAACACTTTCCCTGCTCCATAGTGCCAAGTCAACACTTCCCCAATTAGAATTTACAAAATTGCTTATGTATCCTTTAGTACGTTCTCTGTAATATTTTTATTTAGCTTGTATTTTCTAGGTTCTTCACATATTTTAATATTATTTAGGTCTACGTAGATCCCATTTAATGTCCCCAAGTATATATTTTATTATTATTTATTTTCTTAATATTTTATTATTTTAGGGTCTAAATGACCATTTTGCCCCTAGTAGTGACGTAATAAACAAGTACCTCTGTTTATTTTTCGCTTATATCTTTGTCTTAACTCTACATTTCTAGATTCTGTCAGCACCCTCTAGTAGATCTTTTTGCACAGAATTTCCTGAGATAGTTGACTAAAGTTTAGGGGTTTAGTTAGTCTCCGTATAAGCTTTTAATCGTTCAAGGCCATTTTCTGGTCTTAACGATTTCAGAATTTTATGGAACGAATTCTATAATTTTTTGCACATTATTTCCTAACAATTAATATATATATTGGACTAATTCTAAATTTCTCTTTTTTCCAAAAAAAATTATCAAAGTTCATCCAGGTGACAAATAATGATTTTGCCCTTAGGACCTTGAACCCCCATAAAATCTCAAATATTTCTATGGGTCTTATGCATCTTATACTTCTCATATACAAAGCTACTTCATTCAAATTCATCTTATTAAAGTTTAATAAATTTCCTAATTTGAAGGGATATTACAAAAATTCCGTAAATGTTCACCAAACCACAAGATGTTTGGTTCAAAATGAAGAGTAGAAAGAGTATAACAAGTTTACTTTCACTCATCTGAACCAAATCATATGTTTCCTCTACGATTGGAGCTCCAAAGTTAGCCATCCAATGTCTTCTTTATCTCCCTATGTTTTGGTCCTTTTCCAACACTTTATATGTGTGCGTTTCTAAATGTGAAGGGAGAGTTAGGGTTTTAGATGGTGTTTTAAGTGAGTTGCGTTTTGGGTTTTGGGCTTTGGGTCATAAGTTATCCTCCTTTTGATGAGCTTCCACTTATTTTTTCAGTTTGACTCCTAAAATTTATTTTTAGCACAGTCAAACTAATTGTTAGACTCTAGATTAATTTTTCTAAAACTCCTCTAATTTCACACAATAAATTAAAATCTACAATAAATTTTATTTTTTGAAAATAATTATTATTTCCCTAAAAAATGCCCTAACAATTATTTACCTTGAAAATTCCTATTCTCTATAATTTTTCTTAGTTTCCATGCAAAATTCCTTATTTTTCCAAATTAAATCCTTAATTTCCATAATTTCACTTAATTAATTTTAGGATGTTATGCTCTCCCTCTCTTCATGTTTGATATAGCAAGAATGAAGTGCAAGGAGGAGTTAATAAGGGTACCCATTGTCTCCTACTTATCTTTAACAAATCCCTCTTCTCTCAGCACGTTTTTTGGCTTCCTATGGAAGTTAATAGCTTAATCTGACTTGTATTGTTACAAATGAAACTTATCTTTATTTGTTTAGTACTAAATATAAAAATTGTTTCTAATCATAGAAAGGGGCATATTAAAATTCCCAACACTTTAGTGTGTGTTTGGATTGGCGACTAAGTTGTCCAAACCACGTTTCAAATAAAGCAAGAAATTGTTGCTTCTACTTACCCAGAATAGGCAAACATGATTTTTTACTTTTTCACCGTCAAACCAAACACACTCTTAGCTTGTCACTTCTATAGTGACCTTTTCTTTGGAAAAATTACATTTTTGCTTGGGCTAAAATTACACTTTGATCTTCCCAAAATTGCATTTTAGTCTTAGTGAAAATTACGGGTTTATACCTTAAACTTTTAATAATTATATTTTGATCCAAAATTTCACCAATAAACTTCTATTTCCCAAATATTTTTCTTATATTTTTAGGGCCTTTTTGACCTTGTGAGTTTTTAAAATGAAATTCCTCAATATTAACTTCTTAATATCTTCCTACTTACTAATTAGAATAAATTCTAATTAATTCCAAAAAAATTCCTATAAAATGCCAAAAAAATTGTGTTATGTTTTATAATGTTATAATTCATTAAATATTCACTATTTAGGCATTATTTTGACTTTAACTATTTTTTTATATTAGCTAATAGGTTTTTTAAATTATGTTAATAAATCCTACTTGGGGAGGGTGTTACAAAAAATGCAAATCACCCCCATGTTGGCATGAAGTAGAGGAAAGGAATCTATTAGGACTAGAACTAGTGCAAGATACTTCTTAGCAAATTAAACTAATTAAGAAAACAATGCTTACAGCTAAAAGTAAGCAAAAGAGCTACTTTAACAAAAGAAGGAAACCTCTTAATTCAAAGAACGAAAGCATGTATTCCTAAAAATTACTTATATCAATAGTGTTGGCATATTTTTAAAATCCAAAAGGTTGGACCAACTACTTATCAAATTGCATTATTGCATAAATTGTCCAAACTTTATCCAGTCTTTCGTATTTCTCAGCTTCATAAATACATCCTAGATCTTTCACATATCATAGTTGATAAGACAGTGTAAGAGAAGATTTAACTTACAGACCAAAACTATTACAAATTGTGGATATTGACACAAAGCAATTAAGAAATAAAACCTTCTTCCTACTTAAAGGTAATCTAGGATGGACTAATCTCAAAAGAAATAATAGGGAAAATGAAAGATTAGCTCAAGTAGAAATATCCCAAATTATTTTCATGAGGTAATTTCAAATTTTGCAAAAGAAATTTCTAAAAGGATGAGAGAATTGTAAGACTCTATAAATTAATATAGGATAAATTAAATAATATTAGGGATGGTTGATTATTAATTTTCTAAAATAATTTAGGAATTTCTTGGATTTTGAAAAATTGTTGGATCAATTAGGAATTTATTAGTATTTATTTGAATATGTTTATAATTTACTAAATAATAGATAATTAAATAACATATACTCAAGTGAGAATTTTATTAAATTTCCTAAACTTTTAGAGGCCTAAAAACATAAGAATTTATTAAAAACAAAAATAGTTAGATAAAATTTTAGGGTGAATTGTAATTGTCAAAAGTTTATGGGCTAAAATGTAATTTTAATTGGGGCTAAAATAAGTTTTAGTCAGGGTTCAAACTACAATTTTTCTAGGACTAAAGTACACTTTTACCAAGGAGAAAATTTTTACATTCTTAAGACAAGCCTTAACAGAAAACAATACTAAATATTAAGGAAACAAGATCTTAAACATTTAGTTCTGAACAAAAACAAGTTTGGATAAGATAAAGCAGAGTCAAAATATCTTTAACCTACTTCTAGCTCAAGAAAAACACAAGAGAAAGAGGCTTAGGAACTAAACTAAATCTACCCTCTATATAAGAACCCTCAACCTCCTTTTTTTTCTTGCCTACATCGCACCATTAGAAACACTAAGAGAGAGAGATAAGGGAATTTTTGAGAGAGAAGATTGTAAAAAGAATAAAAAGGAAAAGAGACATAGTAGAAGAGGAGAAGCAAGAGTGAAGAAGAATAATCCAAGATGAAACACCCTTGTTTGCATATAGGGATGGCATAATCCCTTTTTTCTTCATCTTCTTCTTCTCTTTGAGTTTCATGGTGTTAAAATCATGGAAAATATTTTTTATGGGTTAAAATTCAAAGGGAATTTGTTTGTTATGAATCCATAGTTTAAAGTTGTTTCTAACTTGTTTCTGATGTTTATTTGTTGTTATAATTATGTTAGCCTGGCCTGGCCATGTGAACAATATATTTTTCAAAACAAAGATATTTTCACATGGCCTGGCCATGTGAAAATACATGGGTTGCACTCTTGAGAACCCATTTCTTGAAAAAGCATGACCTAGCTATATAACTTCACATGGGCTTGGAGCTAAGAACATGTTACAGTAGTTTACATAGCTTGGCTATGTAAATCTACATGAATTATGTGAAAGGTGCACCATACAAAAATATAAAAAAGTTACATGGCTTAGCCATGTAATGTTACACGAGATGTCTAACTACTTCTATTACAACATGTGTAAAAGCTTTGGAAAACACATGAGCCATGTGATGTCTAGAGAATAAAAAATATGAGTTTTGTACATTGTATGAATCTAATATTTGGATGATATGTGAACCTTTGTATTTATGTTTTAATATACTTGATGGCCTTATCAAATTCTCTTGGAACCCAAAAAACCATAAGGAAGTAATTCTTCATATAATTTCTAGTGCAAGGAGTATATCTAGACCTTTTGTATGGATGACAAAACCATAGATTATTCCCATACATAGATGACCTTAGCTATGGAGTACCTTGACATGGACTAGAATTTGACATGGACCTTACAAGACATTGAAAATAGTAAAAGACATGGTAATAAGGAAAAAGTTCCCTTAGAATTTGTATAGGTAACCTCTGACTATATTTTCTTAGGTTTAAATATATTATTACATGCATTTTCCAAGTTTCAATATGTCAGTACATGCATATGCTTGGTTTTGAAACTTTATAACTATGATAATGCCAACTCATGTTGCATTCATATTGACAATATGCATGCTTCTCATGATTAGCATGTTTGGTAAAAGAAAAGAAGAAATAATTCTTTCATGATATTGTTGCATTTTTTAGGGTTAGAGTCCCTTAATTGAGTTAGATTCTAGACAAGAGGATCATGAAGGTTAGAGTCCCTTATAAGTTTAAAGTCATGATAAGAAGGTGACCTTGGATTACAAGTTTTTTTATGGATCCACTTTAGAAAACACCTTAGTTTCTTTGTGCAATCACTTTCCTTATCTATAAATGTTGTTTATGGAATGTACTAATGTATTTTTATGGTATGCAAATAGATATTAATTAAGGAGAGTAGTTCTTCTTCTTTGACTACACTAAAAACCAAGGCTTTACATCAAGTAGTATGGGATGCTTAGTATGTAGCCTATGAAATTTGAAAACCTAAGTCTATATCAAATAGTATGGGATGCTTAGTTGACAACAGTAGGCTAATGAATAAAGATTTAAGGACAGAATAGTCATAGACCTTACTAAGTCATAAAAATGAAAACCCTAAAAATTTAAACCAATCAAAAACCTTTAAATACTAATCCATCTTAAACCAAAATCTTGATTATAACTATCCTAAGAGCCTTCCCTGTATGACCAACTATCCCTAATCTCCTTAATGTTGTTAGGAATCACTAAAATCTCCCCAAAAGACCTTGGAGAGCCCAGAGTGCAACATTTAAAACATTAGCTAATCCTAAATAGAGTAGTTGGCTGACCTCAATGGAGTGGTTAACTAAAAGGATACCTAGTCAACTACTACCAAGCTGGCAATCAACCAATTCCTTATAGAACAGAACACTATCCTAGAGGTCATGCCAATTGAATGGTTGCTAGCTCTTGGTCAACTACTAATTCATAATACACAACTTGGGCATTGTGGAACATAACCAATTGACTAGTCCCTATTAACAGTTACCTATTCATGCATTACTAACAACAACTACATAATTTCCCCAAAGTTTCTTATTCAACTAATTTGTACCTAAATAAGGATATACCTAAACTACTTCAAAGATCACCAAATTTAATATCTAAGGGCACTTATATGCAGTCTAAGTGCATGATGAAACTTATGTCGAAGTTCAATCTTTTGGCTTCTTAAATCCACACATTTCCCAAAATGTTAAAAATTCATAAAACAACCTCCCAAGTTTCCAAACTTATCCTAACATTCACCAAAACCATTCCAAACTATTGGGGAAAATTTCTAATGACTATAACTTCCCAAAACAAGTGGTACCAAGGCCTAAACCCTTGCAGATCAACTTTTGACTTGATGACTTCCTTAAAACTTAGTGCAACTCCATGCTTTTCTAGCAATAAACAACCCTAAATCACATCCCAATCAATTTCCCCTCATCCTTATTAACAAATATCATCTAAACTATTCACATACAACAACATAAACTCCAAATAGATAAGATAACCATATGTATCAATAAGAGAAGAGAAAAGCCTTAAGATTAACACAATTTCCATTTATTACAAGTAAAGGTTCATAATCACAATAAAGAACCATATGTAAAATAATAATTAAAAAAATAAGCATCCTAAGGGGAAAATCAATCCTTAAGTACAAGGTATGAATGATCTTATACTTGGCAAGTCATAAAGGGATCATAGTGACACAATATCTATTCATTATATCCATCAAATTACAAAACCAAAATGCCAAGCCTTCAAGCCTATCATACTATGGCCAACTCTCAAATGGCTTTTCCTTGCCATCAATGGAAGTTCCCTCACCAAAAAAGTTAGTCCACAACTGAGGTGAGATATATAATCTCAGTAACCAAGGTATAATTCTAAACATTTGACACAAAATAAACTACCATCATGCTTTTCATGAAAGAATTACAAGGTTAATGCAAGCATATAAAGTAATAAATCCATGATTACTATCCCATACTAGTAACCACATAATAAATATGCAACTATTGGCTAACAACTCAGGGAATGGCACGATCATGACAACAACCTCCTTCCAAACAAGCACAATCACAAATCGGTGTACGATCATGGCATATGTACTCAATCAAGAGCATGATCATAGCTCTAATTCTTAGGACATGATCACAATCTATAGTAATTTGCAATGTAAACAATCAAACTCATCATTAATATCAAGTGAGCACATGTACAAGAATTTAATGGCATACAACTACATATATGGATAGAATTAAACCCTAATTACCTTATGCAAATGCTTCATCTTCCTAAGTTGCTACCAACCCACAATAAGTAAATGCTCTAAGTACTAGCAAATCTAAGAAGACATCAAAAACCAACAACTAAACAAGAACCATTCAATGAACCCCATATTTTTGACAGGTTGTAGTCTATAAAATCATTACTCACCTTATCAAGCCTCATATACCATACTTTCTCAATGCAAATGCTTCATCTTCCTAATTTACCACCAAGCCACCATAAGTAGATGCTTCAAGAACTAGCAAACCTAAGAACACATTAAAAACCAACAACTAAACAACAACCATTTAATGAACTCCATACTTTTGACAAGTTGTAATCTATAAATTATCTTACCTTATCAAGCCTTATATACGATACTTTCTCAATTCCAAGCACCAAAAGCTCAAGCTTCCACTATAGGTCCCTTAAATTTTTGCATACCCAAACATTATCACATAAAACTTGTAACACCTCTTCCAAATACTCATTTTTAGTTATAAAAATGTTTTTTTAGAAATTCCTGATTTGATTTTAATTACCTTTTTCTATGGTAATTATCCTTTCACAATAGAATTTAATTAATAGCATAGCGCAATACAAGAATAAAAGAAATACACTATAATTCATATAAATTAGTTTAAGAGTTCCATCATAGGGGAGTGAGGTCATACAGATCACATCACATCAAAGGAGATCTATCCTATAACTATCTAAAAAGAAAATCCCCAGATAACAAAAAGGACCAAAAAAGTTAGTTCCCTATGTTTACAAAAGGTCAGTGTCAATGACTAGGCTGCTGTTCATGCAAACAGAGGAGCTTCTAAGGTCAAATCCACCTACTGGGAATGTATGGGATTTAAGCTCCCTTAGGGACACAAATACACGAGTACAACATGAACAACATCATTACATGATATGATGCATATATTGTGGATGACGAAGACCCATCCCTGGAGTGGGAACTAGATCCACTCCACCTAAAGTTCTAGTGTCACATGGTAAATTGGCATCTAAGAAAAATATAAACTATAACAGAGTGAGAAATAATTTTCTTAGTAACATAGACAGGATTAATATCACATTATATCCATGAAGAAGAGTCAAGTAGTAATTTTAATAGAATGCAAGTAATATAAATAGAAGGCTTATAAAAACAATTAATTTACTAAATAATATAAACAGAGAGATATACTTGTAAGCAATATCTAATGTGAATATGAAATAGCAAAGTGGACAGACATATTACATCAAAAAATCAAACATGAATAAAATACAGGAATTATCTCAATGTAATTAATATTCAGCAATTGCAATATATTTACGAGATTTCCACATACATAGAATACAAAAAATATAACAAACAATATTTATTCCCTCTTGACCATTAGGCCTTGAAGACTGCCAGGCCCAACACTTAGATTGTGTCGCACTGGCTTTGGCAAGCTCAAGCCTAGCTCATGTTGCACTGCCTTGACATAACAAGCTCACCCCTACTTCCTTTATTGAGGCATCCCCTAGTGGGTACCCAAGGTGTAACAAACGTAAATTCTGTAAAATGATAAAATGAGTCGTACAAAAGCAAGTCCTTTAAAATGAGCTAGATAATGTCCCAAAAAATTTAGGTAGAGTCTTAGATTTCTAAAAATAATAATTCTAGGCTCAAACAGAAAGAAAAATAGAGCTAGGATGGTGAAACAATTTGTGATAAAAATTGACAAAACGTAATAATATTTTTGTAAATAAGTGCAATTTTTGGAAAAACACACAGGATGGCTTTTTAAATGGAAAAATTGAGTTGCCCATGATTCTCAGAGGCCCCAAAAACCATAGAAAGCCCTGAGACTTGTAAAGCCTCTCCGGTATATATTTTTCAACAACAATGAGCCCAAACTTTGACTGATTCGTTCAAAAAGGTTTTAGCTCTAAATTGAGTGATTCCAAAGGCATTTTATTAAATTGGGAACCTAAATTTTATTTTTAAAAAGACGGTTCTCAAAAAGGATCTAAAATGAAGCCGAAACGAAATTGCCATTACAGAAGGACGAAATTAGAATTTTTAAAAAAGTGTGTTTCTAGAAGCTCCCACACACTGCTCCCTTTTTCTCCCACCCTCTTAAGCATAACTTCCTCTGCCCAAAATACAAAAAAACATCAACTCCTTGAGGCGTACCAAGAGAGGAAGAAAAAGGCAAGAAAGGTAAGGAAATCTAAGGAATTTCATGCTCCATCTTCCTCCAATCTTGTTCCTTTCCTTTCTTCCTCTCTTTCCATGGTTTATTTACGATGAATAGTTCTGTTTTGGTCCAAAAATTAAGAGGGTAGTTCAAATTCCTTGTGGTGGAACAAACTAAGAAGAAAAAGCTTGGAAAACATACTTGAATCTAAGGCAAATTCTCACCTTAGTTGCTTCCTTCTCTTGATTCTTCTTGGTGTATATTTCGGCCTAAACCAGAACTATATAGGGGGGATTTTTTGCCCAAAAAAAAGAGAGGAACTAGGGTTTTAGATCATGAGAAAGAGGAATATGCCAAGAAATTCTAAGAAAAACTAATAGAAATCAAGTTAGAAAAGTGGTGTTTCTAGGGTTTTATAAAATCTGATTTTGTATGAGTAATTCTTTGGTTATTTGAATGTTTCCTTGAGCTCCTAAGAGCCTTAGAAACCCTCCCAAGTGACTCTCCCATCAAGAAAAAATCAAGAAGCTTGTGAATGCCCATTATGGTGCTTGCTTCAGCCTAGGCTAGTTCTATAGGCTAGGGAGTGTTTTAAATTGCTCTAGCCTTGGTTTGAGACTTTATATGATGTTAGAAGATGGGAGAAATCATTGGAAAAAATTTAGGAGCCATGGATTGGAAGATAGAATAATGATGTCCATAATGGTGCTTTATGAAGCAACTTAGTTTTCCAATTGTGCAAGTGAATGTGTGAGGACTCCAAGAACCTTAAATGATTCCAAGAAGTTTAAAAATAGTAAGAGAATGGAGCCTAGAACTTAAAATGTGAGAGTTGCTTCTATAGGCCAATTATAGAACCATTATACCACTTATAGGATTAAGTATACTTCTAAGAGTATCTTTAGTGTCTTGGCTTGCTTCAAGTTTGTAATCATGTGTTGTTTATGGTGTCTAGGCCAAGAGAACATCCACCCACCTAAGTGTTCTTGTGAGGCTAAGAAAGGGAGGGAGCAAAGCAAAGAAAGCTTGCATCCATTGAAAGGTAGCTCTCCACCTTATTCTCCTTACATTCTTTTGTATGTGTGTATGTTATTGGGTGCTTATGCATGCTTGTATGACTTGAGAATATGCCACTTGATATCTTGAGATTGCATTGGTACCAATGTGTGTTCTTGAGTAGCTTGACATATGGAAATGGCTCACAAGGGTGAGGTAATGCCAAAAGTCCCTTAATGTGGGTGAGAAGATGCCAAAAGTCTCAAGGCATGGGTGAGTCTAGGCCAAAAGTCCCTTGTATTGGTGAGGCTAAATTAAAAGTTCCTAGGCTAAGGTGAGGCAAATCCAAAAGTATCAGAAATAGGGTAAGGCAAAGCCAAAAGTCCCTAAAGCTCTTCCTTGAAATTAATATGAGATGGTGGCATGAAAATGTGGCTTTATATGCTAGATGCTTAAGGCACCCTGCATATTTGTGTTCTTCTTATAGGTCCTATTCAACTTATACTTTCATATACGAAGCTGTTTTGTTCAAATTCTTCTTATTAATACTTTAGCTCCTCCTTCCCTTTCTTGCTCCAAATCACTCAAAAATCAACAAACCTCAAATCCTACGATTTTACAAATGGTGACAAAATCATGAGTTGTTCAAATCAAAATAAAGAGAATGAAGAGTAAAAAAAGTTTATCTTCATTAACCCAAGCCAAATCCCCTTATTTGTGTGACAACCCTATCTTCTAATCATTGTAATTATAGCTAAATACAAGGTTTATTAATTAATGATCAAGGTTTTAGGTCATTATATTTTACCGTATTACGAAAATGTGAGGGAATTTGAACCTTGATGTTAGGGTCGTCACCATGCCACCTCAACAAAATAAAATGCGCATAAAAGAAATCTTACTACCATAAGAGGCTCATGATTCAACTATTCGTTAGTTTCAACACTCAATAACCTCCCGGCTTGTAATCTTGTATCATTCTCCTAATTTCACAAACGCCGCGGCGAGTTGGACCTTCGCCGCGGCCAACCTATGTAGCGCCGCGGCGGAAATGCTTCCTGGAACTTCTACTCAACTCCCAGAATTCTCGCCTCGGCGCAATATATTCGCGCCGCGGCGAGTTTTGCCTCTGTCCGACACAAATTTTAATTTTTCGACTCGCGCCGCGGCGGGTTTTGGTTCTGTTACCCCCCTGGGTGAATTTTTCACTTCGCGCTGCGGCGAGGTTTGTTGCGCCGCGGCGCCTTTCGGCTCTGTCTCCCCTTTCGCCACGGCGAAGCCTTCTTGGCTGCGGCGGGATTCCCTTCTGTGACCATATTACCCGAATTTCGCCCTCTACACTCCAATTCTCACCTTAGCAACACTTTAGGTCCACCTACCCTTGTTTTAAGTGATCCTAATGGTGTTTATCTACCCTATTTACCCATCAATCCATCCATTACCATTGTGTAACTCAAATGTCACTTCCTACTTGTTCCACTAACTCATACCAACAAATTCATAAATAAATGGTAGCAAGAACACATGCATTAGCAACAATTTACATCCCATGCACATTCCATAGATATTCCATTCAACAATAGCTTACCTCTAAAACATCATATGTCTACAATTCCCATAAGGTGATCCATATCACAATTTCAGCAGAATTATATACATATATATATTGCTATAAGTTCATACATCGATATTCCACTATGATGTGCTCTAAATCCTTAACGGTTACATTGTAATCAAGCAAAATATAAACGCCTACACTTGGCAACATGATTACATGATGATGCTGTGTAAACTAATAACAAAAATTTGCATCCATCCTACTCTACTCAGACCAAGTGTAGCTCCCCACACCCGGCCTCAGCTCATGGATGTTCATCCACTTGCTTACCCTTATCCTTACCCGAGGAACTTTCACCTGAAATGTTAATCCCATAAAACGGGGTGAGATATAAATCTCAGTAACCAAGACAATTCCATCATATACTCCATATTAATTCACATACATGCATAATTTCACATAAACACTAGCAGTAGACCATTCACATCAGTAAATGAAATAATTAGGCTATCATGATTACTATCCCATACTAGCAATCACATTATTGCATGTTAAAGGCCATTAACACCGGAGAGGCCCGTCCACGGCACCTACTCCCTATTGAGCACAACTGGGGCTCAGTGCATCTGGGTTTGATCATAACCCGGTGCTCGATTGTAGCACATGCACGGGTGGCAGCCGCACCACAGCTCCACCATGGACTCACAAGGTCCAATCACAATTCAACAGATAGCCAACCAATTCATTCAACATTTCAAATCATTCATGTATAGCAAAATATGAAATTAACACATATATATGCATGGAATTAATGTAAACCCAGTTACCTCACTTGTAGACACTTGCAATAATCACCAATGGTGCAGAAATCCCCCTATAACCATAACATCATATAATTACTACTCTAATTCATCATTAATAATCATAATCAATACCCAAGGAATTTAAAATGCCAATGACTACCCAAGAATCATTTACCCGGCCACAACAAGTCCCAATTTCGGATTTAAGTTTCCTCCACCAGAAAACTCAATATTCCACCCAAAATCCTAAGCAAATTCGTACATAATTAATACCCATTTTATAAATTAGCTATGGGGGTCTCAAATTAACAATTAAAGCATCAAAATGGAGGGTTTAAACTCACCCAAGGTCAGCCCTAATCCCAACCTACAAATTTCATCAAGAAAACCCCCAAACACTTACATTTCAGATTTTTGGGTAGAATGAAAATGCTCCAAATGAAAAACTAATCGGGCCAAATTAAAGAGAAAGATGAGGGGATTAAGTTGTATAACTATTACCTTGGCTAAATCTTGCTCTAAGTATGAGAAAATGCCCAATCTTTGCCTCAAACCCTTGCCTCCTCTCAACCTCCGAATTTCCCTCTCAAGTTTCAGAAAAATGTGAGAGTGGCTGAAGCATTAGGGTTTCAAGTGGGCTTAAGTTGGGTTAAAGTGGGTCATGGGTTGCTCCAAGATCCATCTCCACTTGGGCTTCAGATTTTTAAGTTTGTTGGGCCAGTTTAGAGGTGTTGGGCTGCAGAATTTACTGGGCCAGTTTTTATGCATTTGGGTTGCTGAAGTTTAATTGAGTTTGGGCCAAGTTTGAAGAGCTCAAGAGTTTTAGGTCTGCACATAATCCATTGGGCCCCCATTAACCTCTTCTCATGATCTATTAATTTAGGCTAGATAGAATTTCTATCCCAATTAAATCTCAAACCCATATTAATAATTTATCTCTCTAAAGTCTCCACTCACTTAACTTGCCCAATGAGCCCATATTAATTACTCTTAATTAATTCTAATCCATGATTAACACCTTGATTAATTATGGGGTGTTACAATTTGGGCCACTAAATGCTTGCAAAGTATGGAAATCTAAGATATTGGGTTTCAAAACTTTAACCAAACCATTTAGTAAGGTTTTAAATTCAATTTGAGTGAAACCAAAAGCATTTTATGAATTAGAGGACCTAATGATAGAAAAGACGATTCTCAAAAAGGAGTTAAAATGCGTTTAAATGGAATGAACCAAGATGAGGGACTAAATTGAAATGTTGAAAAAGTGTTATAACTTGGCCTTTGTTTCTTAAAACCACATCCCTCTCTTCTCCACTCTTTTAACTGACTTCCATCTAATCACAAATAAAACCCAAGCAAGCTTGAAGAGGCACACCAAGTGGGCAAAAGAAGGAGGAGAAAAGCCAAGCAAAAAGTTTAGGAATTCAAGACTTTTTCAAGCTTTCTCCTTCACTTAACTTCTTTTCCTTTTTCTCCTCTCTCTTCTTATGGTTTTGGTGACTTATTTAGGGCTATTTCATGGCTGGTTTAGTAGGAAGAAGAGAGGAATTGGAGGAAAGCTTAGAAGCTATAAAAAGCTCTTCTTAAAAGGCTTGAAAACAAGGTAAGATTCATGGTGTAACTTTGCTTCATCTTGCTTTTTCTTCCCTTGAATGTTTAGGCCAAATTGAGGCCCATTTAAGAGAGGATGAATTCAGATCATAACAAGGTAGGAACAAGGATTTTAGAGCATGAGGAGTATGAATATGCAATCAGAACCAAAAGAAATGCTTTAGAAATTAAGTTATGTTGCTTCGGGTTTTAATTGCACCTAGAGAATTTTAAAGCTTTCTGATGATAACCTAACTTATATAAGAGTATGTATGAGTTCATAAAAGGTCTAAGAAGCTTCATGGATGGCAAACTCCTTAGGAAATTGAATAAAACCTTGTGGGCTCCTACCTTACCCCATGTCTCAGCCAAGAGAGGGAACTAGTACCTAGGGGGAGTTTTTCTTAATTTTAATGGTAGAGGTGGTCTAGAAATGAATAATAAACACTAAAGGAACCACTGCTTTGAATTTAGAAATCATAGTTTGAAAGATGGAAGTTTAAGCTCCTTTTTAGGCACAAAGAAGCAACTTGGTGTTTGGCATCTTGAATTGAGTTTGTGATGACTCTAATGAGTTTAAATAGAGTCATATGACTTAGATTAAGTAAGAAATTGGAGCCAAAATCATGAATTATATGAGTTGCTTCATTATACCCTTATATGGAACCATAATCATGCCATAAGTTACAATAGACTTGTGTAGAGTTTATGTGATATTAGAATTGGTTCCAATGATGTGTTTGTGTCTTTTTTTATGTATCTAGGCCAAGAAAATCAAGCTCTTCCTAGGTGTGTGTGTGTGAGGCTGAGAAGGAGAAGTAGAATTCGAGGAAGAAAGTTGTACTTCCTGATTCAAGGTAGCTCTCCATCATTTCTTATATGCATTGCTTAGTTGTTTGATTGTCATTGGATGCTTGTATGTATGTTTCAATTATGAGATATGTTTGTAGATGTTAGTTTAATGCTTTGGTACCATTATGTTTCTTAAATGACAATTTGAATGCGTATGGCTCTTAATGGGTGAGGTTGTGCCAAAAGTCCCTTAGGCATTGTTTGGTTTAAGGGATTTGGAGAGGGGAGGATCTTTTCTTGTTTGGTATGAAAATAATGGAGGGGAGGGGAGGCAAAATACCCCCTCCCCTCCCCTCCCCTCCAAAAGTGGAGATTTTTGGAGGGGGAGAGAAAAGTTTTTTCTTCTTTTGACTAAATTATCCCTCACTTAAAATATAATATAGATCTTATTTTTTTTAATAGGGTTTAAGATAATTTTTTATGAAAATAAAAAAATATTTTTAAATAAAAATAAAAAAATTATTTTTTATAATAAAAAATAAAAAAATCTTTTTTATATAAAAATATCTTAAAAACAAAAAAAAAATTAATTCTAATATCATAAAGGTATAATTGTCCATTAATCCTTCCCCTCCCCTCCCCTCCCCTCCAAATCAACCAAACAACACATCATTAAAACCCCTCCCCTCCCCTCCATTGAACTAAACACTACCTTAAAGTGGATGAGAAGCCAAAAGTCCCTAAGAATGGGTAAGATGAAACCAAAAGTCTCAAGAGTGAGTGAGACTAAGTTAAAAGTCCCCAAAAGTGGGTGAGACTAATCCAAAGTCCCAAAAAATTAAGTGAGGCTAGACCAAAAGTCCCTAGAGCTTATGTTTGAATTGGAATGACTTCATGTGTCTTGAAAATGTGATTATGTATGCCTACTAGAAGCATTTGTAGCATGCTTTCATTCTTTGACATGAAAATATGCCATACATGTATGCTTGAAAGGGTGAGTGAGCTATTGAAATTATTTGAATCTCACTTTTCCCCGCTTTATATCTAACCATGTCTAGGTGAGCTTCATGGAGCAATGAATGGAAGCCAAGGAACATGAATGATGATACTTTGACAATAGGATAGTTTTGTAATTTGATGTCAAAGTATATATGTATATGATATTTATGAGATGTAAACCTTTGATCATATGTAAAAGTATATGAATAAGTTGTGTATAATGGATATAGGGCCAAATGTATGAGAATGCAAGTTCTTTGACACACTTGAGCCTTGATATGCTTGTGTATATGAACAAGTGGAATGATGGTTTTGAGTTCCATAGTGATATGAGCTTGTTATGATACTTCTGTATGCTGTGTTTGAGCTTTTGGATGTGCCCAAGTGATCCCATTATATGTAAGAAGCCATTTTGGTTCTTTTGAAACCAATTGTGCCTTTTTTAGGATCATAATATTGCCTTGAATCAAAATTAGACCAAATTGATAAGTCTTGGCATGAAATTTGGCTGGCATATAGATATCATCTAGATATTTTCACATAGTGAAAGAACAGAATTTTTGAAGCTCTGAAGAATTTATTATGATTTTTCAAAGTTGGCCAAATTATGCAGAAACTGTCAGTGATACTATTCATTTGGTCAATTTGGTTTTTTGGGTTTTTGAGGGGCCAAATGAGGTCCAATGCTCATGAAATTTTACAAACATATAGTTAGCATTATAGGCTTCCCATAGCCACTGAGAACACTCAATTTGGATATGTGTAGAGAGAGATATGAATTTTTTAAATTCCAGGTCTGTTGTAGGATGAGAATCAGACCAATTATGGTTCCATTAGTATTTCATAAGCCAAATGATATTATTTTGATCTTAACTTTTTACAGTAGTTAGATAAAATCTTTATCTTTCCAAAAAGTGCTATTTTGAATGATTTGGAATTTTCTAGAATTATTTATAAATTTTCAAAATTTGGCACAAATTATGAAACTTAAGGAAAATGCAAGTATGATGTTGAATTTGTGTTGTATGCCTCAAATCCGAAATGTATGCCCCAAATTGTAATGTTTCTATTTGAATAAGTATGTTATGGATGGAAGATGAGTTTGGTAAGCCCAAATGGTCTATTTAAGCAAAGATGAATTAATTTGCTTTATAATGACGCCATTTTCTGCTGCTAAAAGTGCTAATTTAATGCAAATGGATATTGTGCTATAAGTTAAGTGCTATATAGATATGATATTACAATAAGCCACATTACCCTAATGGAAGTCATTTGGGCCATCATATGCTTGATTAAACAAGTCTAAAGCCAAATTACTTCTTTAGGCCCATTTGAATCCTAAAATTTCACCTTTCAATTTTGTGCTTCTAAATTCAATCCAATAATTCCATTAGTATTTATTCATCACATTTAGGCCTCTTACAACATTAGAATCCATCAAAACACTTCCTAAATATCTCTTCCCTTGCTTGATCAAGACCATGCCTACATGGTAGCCTACTGGAGTTTTGCTTATTTCTCTTGGGAATTTGATGCATGTGGAGATTCCTTGGCTTCTTTTTAGTTTGAATATGATCTTACATGGCTTGAAATGTCTTCCTAGAGTTCCAAAACTCTCAAGGTGCAAATTAAACCCTAGGTGTCCTACTTTGCAAAAAGGGTATAAACTAATGATAAGTGCTTCTTAGAGTTAAGTCCACCTCTATTCAATTCATGACGTCTTAATACTGCAAATGCACGAACTTCTTCGAATGCTTGCAGGGGATCACAAATGAATATTGATGAACCTGCATCTCTATGGTATCCACACATAAGTAGATCAAAACTCCAATCCCATAGTAAATGGATGGAGTCTCTCTCCTTTCTTAGTCTTTGCTAGAAGACTCTTTCTCACTCTATCTTACTACTCTCATTTAGTTTCATCCATACAGCTACTAAACCCTTGGTTGTTTATTGAAAGATAAATGCCTAGAGTTTTATGATGTCCAACCTATGGTCCTAGCCAAATAGACTATTAGTGGAAAGATAATTAGACTTTAGTAATTAACCTGGTCTAATAACAGTTGCCCAAAAAAGAATATAATATAATAAAACCCAAAAGAATGTAATATTACTTTAATATAAAATAATAATATATTATAATATATATTTTAGGCTATATGTTAAGATTTCTAGTCTATCTAGAATCTAAATTATATTACATTAACTCCAATTTTGATTTATTCTTTATGTGTGATCCTATAGGTTATTATTATGTTGGTAGTGATCCAAAAAAGAATGTTATTTTAGTATCACAGATAGTGAATGATATCTAGCAATACATCACTGCCACCCAAGTAATAAAATGTGTGTAATTCGACATACCTAATCTATGACTAATATTCCATATAGTTCAGTCTTTTTCTCTAAATATCTAGATTGAACTCAAGGCATGGAATGTATCATTCTCTTATAATTCAATCTATCTGTTTCTTGATCATTGAGTAGACTAAATCAAAACAAACAAATCAATGTCATATATTGGTCTATTTGAGTATGGCCATGTATTTCTTAGCTTTACTCAATCAAAGGGCTCATAGATATCACTCATCTTATATCAAAGGGACAAAATCCTATCTATATCACTCACATCCCTTTGCATGATTTGTGATATGCCTAATTATAGCCTTTTAGTCATCCCTATTAAAGGTGACAGTTAACATCATCAAAGTATATGACTCTTCATCCCTATTAAAGGTAACAGTTAGTGGCATCAAAGTATATGACTCCTCATGTAGGGAACTTGTAGTGATTTAAGGTCAAAGAACAACATATATCATGGTCACTATGAGAATAGCTTATGACACATAATAATCCATGAAGCACTCTCACAACGGATTTGTCTAGTACAATTGTTCTCTAACAAGTACCCATGTAATGACTTGATATGTCATATCTATGATCATAGTTATCAACCAACATACATACTAGTCTCGTTGTATTATTGTCATCCAAATTCACAATAATACTCGATTAGGGATAATTAAAGAATAATAAATTATTCTAAAGACAATTAATATATTTATTTATATTACTCAGATATAGCATTAAATATAATAATTGAAATACTTTTATTTATAAAAAATATAATAAAATGTATATAAGTACAATTATCCTATGGTTAGCTTCTAGGGCATAAACCAATATAAAAGCACTCCTCCTCCTTTACATTCTGGATGTGCACATAGTTGATAGAAGAATGAAGACTGAAGGCTAAGTCTTCGGTTAGGCTTGAGTGGTGTTTTTGGGCTATGGGTTGAGTGGGCTCTAGTTCTTTTACCATATTTAGGCTTATGGTGTTGGGTTTAGGTCTAAAACTAAAGGAAATAAGGAGTTTAGGGTTTTAAATCATTTGTAACTTGAATATAAATTAAATTTTAAAAGTGCATAGCCTCAATTAAGTTTTCTTAGGGAAAATTATAAAATTATCCAAATGATTTATTTATCATCTAATTTAAATTATTTTTTTTAGAAGTAGTAATTCAATTAATGTCCTTGGAAATTCATAACAACTCCTTATTTCTTTGAAACCTCACTTAAATTAATTAATGAATTAATTAGCCCTCTAAACTAAATTATTCTCTCTATAACTTCCTAACTAATCCCATTTCTTCTATAATTTCAATTAGTTAAATTATAAGATATTACATTTATTTCTTCTTTTTTTTGAAATTTTGCCCCCAAAATTCACATACCTTACTGAAAAAGCACTGGATACGTCTTCCGCATGTCTTCCTTTGTCTCTCATGTTGCTTCCCCATGAGTGAGCCCTTTTGTAACAATCCTAATTCTTAATTACTGTGATTAGGTTTAATTATGTGGTTAATGATTATAAATTAAGGTCTAAAGTCATTACAATTAATTAAAATAGGAAAAAGGTAGGAAAAAGTTGAACCTTAATATTATTTAAGATCATTAGCCAAACAACTAAAACCATTTGATCCCACAAAATAACTCTAATTATCAATTAAGACATTTGATTCACAATACCATTAATCCCAAGCATCACAAAATCCTCTTACAAATTCTTCCAAGTTATTATATATCATGTTTATAGTAAAATTCAAGGTTTCTAAGCAAAAATAAGAGTTTGGGTGACTTAGGCCGCGACTTGGACCTTCCCCACCATGGCTAAATTGGCTATTGGAACTTAAAATCAAATCTACGAGCCTTGCCCCGTGGCAAAAGTGCTCTTGGGAACCTATTGTTCAAATATTCACGATTCTTTGGGTGAGTTGGTATCTTGTCACGACGAGCCTACGTGGCGCCGCGGTGAAAGTGCCTCTTGAAGCTCTCCAAGGTCGCCTCCGGACGCTCGCCGCAACATGTTCACTCTCTGTAACTCTCTTTGGATGAATTTCTTATGTTGCACCATAGCGAGGCATCTCATGCCACAGTGCTCTTAGCTTCTGGATCTTCATTAGCCACGACTTAAGTAGCTTTGGCCATGGCTTAACTTCTTTCTGCACTTAAACTCTCCTAATTTCGTCCTAAACATTCCAACACTCCTTCTAATGGTATCCTAAGGTCATTCTGCCTTAATTTATAAGGTTTTAAAAGTATTCAACCACTTAATTTGCTCAGTATATCTATTATCACTAATTCAAAACTTAAGTGTTGATTTTTAACCATCTATCCACTGTATATCAACAAATCATGGACTTTGACATAAGGGATACCAAAAACCACTACTATTATCATTTAAATGTAAATTCCAATAGAGGTTCCATACAATGTTAGTCTAAGTTAACATTTAAGGAAACACATGATTATATTCTCAAATGGTAAACCATAAATCAAAGTCAGGAAGGTTCGATGTCAAATATAAATGAATGGATACATCAAATACCAAATTTGTATAAGGTCTAGCTCCCTATTAGTTACATAATTGTTTACCAAACACCAAAATACCTACACTTGGCAATATGATTACATGATGATACTATTCAAAAGAATAACAAAAATTAGCATCTATCTTAAGTTAGATTAACCTAAGTGTAACATTCCCCACATAGGGTCTCAGCTTATGGATGTTCATCCACTTGCTTCCCTTTATCCTTACCCAAAGAGCTTTTATCTAAAATAGTTAGCCTATAAAATTGGGTGAAATGTAAATCTCAGTAACTAAAGACAAATTTCATTCATATATACCAATTTAATTAATATATGTGCAATTAATCAGATAAGCATCAGGAATATCAATTATAATAACAAATGAAACAATTGGGTTATCAGTGACTACTATTCCATACTAACAATCACATTTCACATGTTAAAGGCCAATAATATCAGGAGAGGCTCGTCCATGGCACCAACTCCTCACTAAACACAACTTGGACTCAATGCATACAAGAGTCTGATCACAACTTGGTGCTCGATCGAAGCACGATGTAGGGGTGGCAACCGCACCATAACTCCACTATGGACTCACAAGGTCAATCACAACATATTAGATAGCAAACCATTCATTTAACCTTTAAAATCATACATGTGCAACAAATATAAGATTAAATTGAACATATGCAAGGAATAAAAATTAAACCCCGTTATCTCACTTGGTTGACAATTCTTTAAGAGCCAACAATAATGCTACTTCAGCTTATGTACATAAAACCAGACCATTACTACTCTTACTTATCATTTATAGCAACAAACTAAATACTCAAAGAATTAAATTACCAAAAACTACCTAAGAACACTTACCTAACCACTAGGGAGTCCCAAATTCAGGATTGAGCTTCACCCACCCAAAAACTTCAAGATGTTACTAAATTTTCTAAGTAGTTTCACACAAAATAAATGCTCCTATTATAAATCAACTATAGGGGTCTCAAACTAGCAAAAAATGCATCAAAATGGGAATGAAACACTTACCTAACAACACCCCTAACCTCAGCCTCCAAAAATCCACTATGGAAACACTAAACAACAAGTTTCAGTTTTAGGGTGGAAAATGAAAATGCTTCAAATGAGAAACCAATCAATTCAAATTGAAGAGGAAGAAAAGATGATTAAGTTATATATAAATTACCTTGGCTAAATCTTGCTCTAGGAGTGGGAAATGATAGAATTATGTTGTTAACCCTAACCTCCCCTTTGAACCTTTGAAATTTCCCTTGCCTCTTGTGTTTTTTCTGCAAAATGGGGAGGAAGCTGAGTGTATTTAGGGTTTATATGGGTTTAAGTTGGGTTGTGAGTTGACCCAAAGGGCCAAGTCGAAGTGGGGTGCAGATTTTAGCTTGTTGGGCTTGACATTATAGGTTAGGTTGTAGAATTTTTAAGGTTAGGGATGGAATATGCTGATCCAATAATCTAAGACCTATTTGAATTTATTTCCCCAAATTTAGGCTAAGGCTAAATGAGCTTTTATTTCATTTAAATTCACTCATGAGCTTTGGGCTTATAGAAAATTTAAGTTGGGCCTATAAGAAAACTAGTATTGGGCTCTCCTACTAAGCTCATGGTATAATTAGGCTTCTATATTAAGCCCCAAGCATAATTAAATTAATCATACAGCCCAAATTAATGTCTGCCTCTCTTAATAAATTTTTTTAATTAAACCCATATTAATTCTTAATTAATCATAATTATCCTTAATTAATTTTGGGTGTTACACCTTTCTATACCACTTTCATTAGGGAAATATCCTTCACATGCAGTTGTTTGATCTTTATATCCACAATTCTTTCTTGTTCAACCACATAAGACATATTGTCTTGTAGTTACATAGTTTCATGTTTTATGATGTGTGAAGGGTCTAGGTGATACTTTTTTAGTTGGGATATATGGAATACATCATGAATTTGAGCCAAATTTGGAAGTAAGATGATTCTATAGGCCATTAGTCCAATTTGATCAAGAATTTAGAAAGGACTTAAATATCGAGGACTAAGCTTCTTAGATTTCAAAGAACGTCTTATGGCTATCATCAGGATAACCTTAAGGAACATGTGGTCATCAACTTTAAATTTTAAATGTCTTTTTCTCTTATTTGTATAGTTTTTTTGCCTACTTTGAGTCATCAATAGTTTCTTCCTAATGAGCTCAATTTGATGGGTGGTCTAGTCTATTGTATTGAGGTTTGAAAAGTTCCTTTCTCTTATTTCTACCTAACATAAGAGGGACTTACACCTCTTCCCATAAAAAGTCTCAAAAGATGCCATTTGGATGCTAGAATAATAACTATTGTTATAGGCAAATTTAGTTAATGGCAAGTACACATCCCAATTTCTATTAAGCTCTAGCACACTAGCCCTAAGTATAACTAGTAAGGGATAAATCTAATGTCATACATGTAGAATCATATCAATACCTCAAATCCTAATTCAGTTGCCAAATTCAAAGGCTAGATCAAGGAGCTCACTTACCAATTTTAGTTTTCTATCATCATCATCACCATATACCAATGCCACTTCAACCTAAGCCAATATTTTATTTTTCTTGAAGTTGAGTTTCGACAAAAAACACAACAAAACACACCAATCACCATTTTTCCTAATTTAAGCTCCAACAATAAAACCAAAATAAATTTGAACAATTATACTTTCAATTTAAGCTTTCAATCCCTTTTCTTTCCAAATTCTTTACAAACTTTATAACAAATATACTTTTCTTATCTCCTCTATATAATTTAATAAACAAAATAATAGCCATGGGTTTAGATTTCACAATTTCAATAGAGTAGCAACATCCAAGAACTAAAAGAGAAATTTCTTACCACATTTAACTCTCCATCCACTCATTTCACATAAGAGGGCTCCCATACATGAAATGAAAACCTTGGTTCTTCCTTCTTCTGTCTATAACTCAATCAACACATGACAAAAATGGAAATTTCTTCCCATTCCAAAACATGCAAGGCTTAAGGATAAAAGAATTACCTTATACCACCATCCTCCTTCACTTCCTCATCCGGAAGCAATGCTAAACATTGCATGCAAGAAGCTTCAAAATCAAAAACTTGCAACATATTGAGAACCCATTGAACAAAGATGAAAAGCAAGGGAAATAGAATACATTTTGTTACCTTGGCCAATAACTGGTTTTCCCCTTCATGCAATAGCTAGAACCCACACACCAAGAGAAAAGAAATTCTGAGGTTGCCCTCATGCTTCTACTCTAAGTTTGAGCATTTTGGCTATAGCTACAAGGAGTTAATCATTTAAGTTAGTTTAGGTGTTGGGTCTAGGCCTATTAAGTAAATGGGCTAGGGTCTCTTAACGGGCTTTCAACATCTTTCACCTCTATATCTCTTTTAAAAGAAATAGGCTCACTTAAGTCATTCTAAACCATTACCTCAAATATATTTATTTTTATTTACTTTTCCCAAATTACGAAAATTAAATATTTCAAATAAATAATCATTACAATTTCAATGTTTGGTCTTTGATAAAAATTATATTTTGATCCTAAGAAAGATTATATATTATCTCTTAGTGAAAATAACACTTTGACCTTTATATTTATATTTATTTATATTTTAACCCCAAAAATTCTACTACACCTTTTGTCTTTTTCTTTTTTTTTTTAATCTGGGTAGTTCTCACAAATTATACAAAAATCACAAAATTCACATAATTCACATAATTCAAATATGTCAAATAATAACATTCGACATAATTTAACTCCTTTTATTAGGTGAATGTTACAATTTGCACCTTTTAGTTATTAAGAATCGAAAACAGGGAATTAAACTATACTATAATGATCTAACTAAATGCATAATGAATTAGGTTTATTGTTAATTGTTTTGACTTCCATATAGAAATTGTGACAAACGTAGGACGGCGAGTTCCTACATCGTTGAGGCTTCGGACGAATGCAACAATCTACCTAATTCCTAACCTAGCGAGTGTCTAGACAAATCACGCTAAGTTCCGTTAGCTACCTAGAACATTATTGATTGATGAATTCGAGATTAATCAAGGAGGACAGCTTTCGACAGATGCACCCACTCCTAGTCATCTAAGCCACATATTATCCAACATTAACTGGGCATGATGATTTATTCATGTCGAGTTGATCATTGTGATCGGTTCCAAATGTAGATATCTCCCTACAACCACCATTGAATATTTATGAAGATTACTCTGAACAGATGCATTTACTCATAAAATTTCTCAAGCAACATGTTATCAAATTCCTTGCATGCCAGATCGGTGATCACACATCTCGGGTTATTATTATTAATTTTGTTAAATTTGTTGCACTATTATAAATTATTATTATTATATTTGTTTTCTGTAGTGGGTCCGTTCATGATAGATGATGATCCACTGCTCAGTGCTCACTCGCGAAAGCAGGCTCCGACTTCCCCATGGCCTCCTCTGCTTCCCCTCTTCTTCCTCTTCCCCTATGCGCTCTTAATTCACACTCCTCCACCGCTGACGCCACCCATTCCTTGTCAACAATCACAGTTTCGAACCCTAAGCCCAAAACTCCTACAATTCGCTCTCGCCTTAGCAAACTATGCCAAGAGGGCCAACCTCACCTTGCACGCCAATTGTTTGACACTCTTCCTCGTCCTTCCACCGTTCTCTGGAATACTATCATCATTGGATTCATCTGCAACAACATGCCCTACGAAGCCTTATTGTTCTACAGTGAAATGAAGTCTACACCAGGTACTCAATTCGATTCTTATACTTACTCTTCCACTTTCAAGGCCTGTGCTGAAACTCGTAGCCTTAGAGCTGGTAAAGCTGTACATTGCCATTTTCTTCGGTGCCAATCAAACCCAAGTCCCAGTAGGATTGTGTATAATTCCCTCTTGAATATGTACTCTACGTGCTTGAGTAGTGTGGAATTTAGTGGTTCGAAAAATGACTATGTGCTCAAAGTGTTCAACGTTATGCGTAAACGAAATGTTATTGCTTGGAATACCTTGATTTCATGGTATGTGAAGATGGAGGCACATACAGAAGCAGTTAAATTGTTCAGGACAATGATAAAAATGAGAATAATGCCGAGTTCTGTCAGTTTTGTAAATGTATTCCCCGCTGTATTGAGCATGGGGGATTATAAGGTTGCTGGTGTATTTTATGGGTTGCTTCGTAAATTTGGGTGTGAATATGTGGAGGATGTGTTTGTTGTGAGCTCAGCAATAAATATGTATGCTGGGCTTGGCTACCTTACTTATGCTAGGTTGATTTTTGAGCAATGTAAAGAGAGAAATACAGAGATCTGGAACACTATGATTGGTGGATATATTCAAAATAACTGTCCTCTTGAAGGAATCAGTATTTTCATTCAAGCCTTAGAGTCAAAAGAGGCTGTATGCGATGATGTAACTTTTCTATCAGCTATAACTGCTGTTTCACTCTTACAGCAGGTAAAAATGGCTGAGCAGCTACATGCATTTGTTTTAAAAAGTATGGCAATTTTACCAATTATTATTCTCAATGCAATAATTGTTATGTACTCAAGGTGCAATTCAATCAATACATCATTTAAGGTTTTCCATAACATGCTTGAAAGGGATGTAGTTTCGTGGAATACCATGATTTCTGCTTTTGTGCAAAATGGTTTGGATGAGGAGGCACTATTGCTTGTCTGTGAGATGCAGAACCAAGGGTTTATGATTGATTCCGTGACTGTGACGTCTCTTCTTTCAGCAGCATCTAATCTTAGGAGCAAAGATACTGGAAAACAGACTCATGCATATACAATTCGTCATGGGATACAATTTGAGGGAATGGAGAGCTATCTAATAGATATGTATGCAAAATTTGGTTTGGTAAAAACTTCAGAATGGATATTTGGGCAAAACTGTCCAAGTGATAAAGATCATGCCACATGGAATGCGATGATTGCTGGTTACTCCCAGAATGGGCTGAATGAAAAGGCATTTCTCATTCTTAGAGATATGCTTGAGCAGAGTGTAACACCTAATGCTGTGACCTTAGCATCAATTCTTCCTGCTTGTAGTTCAATGGGAAGCATAGCCTTTGCCAAGGAACTTCATGGATTCTCCATTCGTCACTGCTTAGACCAAAATGTTTATGTGGGAACTGCTTTAGTTGACACATATTCCAAATCAGGTGCAATCAGTTATGCTGAAAATGTGTTTACCAGTACACCTGAGAAGAATTCAGTCACATATACCATAATGATGTTGGGTTATGGTCAGCATGGGATGGGTGAGAGAGCTCTTACTTTGTTTCATTCTATGCAGGGATCTGGTGATAAGCCTGATGCGGTTACTTTTGTTGCCATCTTGTCTGCTTGTGGTCATGTTGGTATGGTTGATGAAGGTATTAAAATATTTAACTCTATGGAGAAAGTACATAAAATTAAACCCTCAGTTGAACATTATTGTTGTGTTACTGACATGTTTGGGAGGGCAGGGAGGGTGGTTGAAGCCTACGAGTTTGTCAAGGGATTAGATGAAGATGGTAATGTGCTAGAAATTTGGGGATCACTTCTTGGGGCTTGCAGAAATCATGGATACTTTGAATTGGGAAAAGTTATTGCCAAGAAGTTGCTTAATATGGAGACGCAAAAAGGGATAGCAGGCTATCATGTTTTGCTCTCAAATTTGTATGCAGAGGAAGGAGAGTGGGAAAATGTTGATAAAGTGAGAATTCAGATGAAGGAAAAAAGTTTACAAAAGGAAACGGGATGTAGTTGGGTTGAGATTGCTGGGTTTGTGAACTGCTTTGTATCTAAAGATGAGAGACACCCCCAAAGTGATGAGATATATAATATCCTCGACAGGTTAACTATGGAGATGAAACATGAAGGTTATAAGGCATGTTACAGTCCAAAATTATATGGGATCTTGTAATATAATGAATGAGGTGAATTTTTTGAACAAATTTTGTGAAAATGACTAGTTAATCAATTTGTGGTTGGGCAAGGTTATAGAAAGCAAGAAACTGAGGTAGTTTGTCATTACACTAGTCACAGGCTTGGTTATAGCCTAAGACGCATGAAAATTAACATGGACCTAGAACAAGACATGGACATAAACACTGCAAGGTAACAAATTTTGTAGTGTCCAAGTGCAGTGTGAAGTGCTGTGTTGTATCTAGTACAAATGTTTGGCTTGTGTCCAACATGGATATGACTTCTTTTTAATATCTCCATGCTTTATAGTTAATAATTGTTTTCTAGCTGGCACAAGTTTATCGTTTGAAACTTCATTAGACTGCTGGTTTGATTAACTTAATCAAGCTGTTCCTTCATATGAAGCAGATTGATATTGATTTCCACTGCTACCAATGCATGCATAGCATAATTGCATGGTTGAGCAGTGGAAACTGAGCCTGTGAAGTGTATTCTTTAGTCCAGATTGTCACTAATAGCTGCCTGTGTGTGTCCATACATAATATGATGCATCCAAGTGCTGGAAACTCAAGCAAGGGAGGTTATATAACCATCCAAATTGTAATTGATTCATAACTGAGCAAGGGAAAAAGGATGACAATTGAGGTCAGTTACTGTTATTTCCATATCTTAAGCTGATATTCTTGCCTTCTGTAATTTAGCTATAACTATACTATGCATGATATTGTGCTATTTTGATTTCTTTCAAATTCCATTAGTGATGAAATATAAATTTTGATTAATGATCAATTGTATCTCATTTCATTTTGAATTTGCCAAATTAATGACGAAATTGACTGACCTTTTTTAGTGCAGATATTAAAGAGAATATATGTTCTATTTTGGTTGTGATCAAGATTCTATGAAGCTATTAACAATGGGTTTACAATACAACCTCTCAAACAAATTCTTGTTGTACATATGTCACATGTTTGTCTTCAGCAAGCTCAGATTTGAGTCGTAAGATACTTTGTTTTTTCCTTAATAATTATGGCCATGGAAGCTAACCTCTACAACCCAATGAACCATTGTTTTTCTGGGAACTTTGTTGAACAAATTCTAAAAGCAATCCAAGATTGTTACACTTAACTTTCTTCTTCAGTTGTCAAGATGACATGATATCTTATTTATGCATGTTGAAAGATAAATTGGAGTTACCGACCTGATTTACTATTTTGATTCAAATTTATCGTATTTATGCTTGTTAAGAGAGGGTGGTGAGAATGGAGATCAGAACACAAAAGAATTTAGGGTTTCAGGTGGATGTTACTGTGCCTATGATACCATGTTGCGAAAATAGGGAGAGCAAAAGTCAGGAAGAAAGAAAGAGACTGAACACAATATACATTATTGGAAGTGCTATATTGTCTCTATAGCGGAGGAATAATTTATGAAGGGAGAATAACTGATTCAATTTTAAAGTAACTAGGAAACTAGAGTTAACAACTAATTTTTAAAGTAACTAGGAAGTAGGAACTAAAAGTAAACCAGGAAACTAATTTTTTTCCTAGAGGAAAAGAATTAATTCTAAACTAGGACTATGAAAAATAGGTAAGTATTGAAAAAATAAAAACTGTAAAAATATAAGGATAAAAAAAAAAAATTAATTCTAAACTAGGACAGTGTATAGTGGTGCTTGGACTTTTAAGACCGTCCTTAGTCTGTCCATCCCTCTTAAAAACAACTGATCCTTAAGTTAGCACCAGGGTATAAGGGCATATCTGATAGTAGAAAGAAGAATTGTAGAGTAGAAGAGAGAAGAATAGGAGAATAGAGGAAGTCTGAATACTTCCATTGGTCATTAACTGCTTCTGCCAATTGGCGTACAACTACTTACATTGAAGTTTGTTATAATAAATAACTTCTTATAACAGCAACTATCAACTTATAACAGAACAACTAACTCCAACTACCAACTTCTGTTATTTAACAACTAAACCTCACAACTAACTCATTCTTCTCTACACGATTCTCCCTTCTAACAATACTCCCTCCCCTGAAAAACCCTTGACCTCAAGGGTTACTGTCACTAATAAAAAAATTTTGGATACATACTCTAAAAATCAAACAATTTAACCCAGGTAGCATCCTCATCAGGCAAGTTCTTCCACTGTATTAGTATCTCTGTGATAGGTCTTCCTTTCTTCTGTACCACCCTTCTATGCAAAATCTTCTTACGGAAATTGCTAAGGTTGAGCTGGCCAATCCAGAGGAGGGTGTGTCTGTGATATTGATGGGCTAGGACAGTGTTTAAGTAAGGAAACATGTAACATATTTTGAATTCTAGAATCAGGTGGCAGCTGCAGCTTGTAGGTGACTGTCCCAATTTTCTATATGATCTTGTGAGGCCCAAAATACCTAGGAGCAAGCTTTTTTGAACTCCTAGAAACTACTGTCACTTGCATATAAGGCTGAAGTTTTAAGAAAACCCATTCACCCTCTTGAAATTGCCTATCTATCCTCCTCCTATTTGCTTGTTGCTTCATCCTATTAGCAGCCTTATGCAAATGATGCTTGATGATAGCAATCATTTCCTCTCTTGCTGAAAAAGTTTGATCAACAGCTTCTACTAACCAACATTAGGCAAATAAGGAATATGGATAGGAGGCTTCTGATCATACACAACCTCATAAGGTGTGGTTTTAATTGTTGTATGAAAGGTAGTGTTATATACCACCATTTAGCTAAAGACAACCACTTATGCCATTCTCTTGGTTTCTCCAATGTCATGCACCTCAAAAAGGTTTCCAAACAGCGATTTCTTACCTTAGCTTGACCATCAAATTGAGGACGGTAAGCTAAAATTAAATTTTGTTGAATTCCCAGCTTTGTCATTAACTCCCTCCAACTATTATTAATGAAGATAGGGTCTCTGTCACTGACTACCTCAGTTAGAGCCCCATGAAGCTTGTCAATGTTATCTAAAAATTGTTGAGCCATTGTTGCTGTTGTATAAGGGTGTGTAAGAGCAATAAAATGGGCATATTTGTTCACTCTATCAACTGATTTGTACCCTTAGACAATGAATACTTCAAACCCACATGAGATTGAATCACAACCCAAGAAAGCTAGAAAAATTAGATTGTAAAACAATGAGATCTTGACCCAATGCTTATAAGAAGCACAAACCAAAGAAATAGAAGGAGGATATTGATGCCATACTCTAGAAAGAGTTGAGAATGAGAGTAATAGGTCAGATTAGAATGTTACAAAACAATAATCTTGATAAGTTCACAATGTTCATAACAGAACTAAAGAGAAAACTCTCTCCAAACAATAATCAAAATTCTTCAGTTCCTAAAGCATTGTTCATGCACATATATATGGTAACAAAATAAACCCTAATAACTAATGGACTGAAGTTAAAAGGCCTAAAGTAATATGGATTCCTAGCCCAAGTAAGTTTAATAAGCCATTTACAATAAAAAGTAAATCCTAACAAATTGTAAGGCCCAAATGCCTAAGTAAATTTTAGCCTTCATCTCAACCTTGATTCCATATTTGAATGATGTTTACATGGCTTTGATCTTAGCCCAAGCCTATTTCGAAGTTGATTGCATCATTAGAAACTTGTTTGGCTCATACTTTTTTAAGTAATCCACTTAAAGCTTCTTTCATTCTTTTATTCCTTGCTCTTGTAATTGGACTTTTATGAAAATGCAGCAGATCCTTTGATATCTACACACATCCTTCTGAATTCTCATCAAATAACAACCATAATAGTATCCTTCCCTCCTAACCTAGGTAGGCCTTCAATGAAATCCATAGAGATACTTACCCAAATTCCTTGAGAAATGGGTAAAAGTTGAAGTAATCCTGGATTATAATCTCACTCTTACATCTAGCATATATATGACAATGCTTAATGAATACCTTGATGGTAGCCTCCACATTATTCCACCAAAAGAAAGCTTTTAATCTTTGATAAGTAGCATTTATTCTTGAATGTCTCCCTTGTGGAGAAGAATGCATCCATGAAATTAACCTATCCTTCAATTGGCTATTATTCCCAACCACTACCTTGCCTTTTCTTCTAAGTATTTGTCCATTCCATGCATATTTACTTTGATTGCTGGGATTTTTGGCTAAATGATTGATTATAGCTCTAAAATCATTGTCTTGCTGCCATGAAGTTTGACTTTGTTGCCATAAATCAGTGGAAACTAAAGAAATAGCCATTTGTAGTAGTTGGGCTTTTTGTACCCAAGATAAAGCATCGGCTACTCTATTTTCACTGCCCTTCTTGTATTGTATCTCATAGTTATCACCTACTAATTTAGTAAGCCAAAAAAGTTGAAATGATGTTTTCAACTTCTGATCTAGCTAGTATTTTAAATTTTGCAATCTGTTCTTATGATAAAATACCTCCCATCTAGGTAATGGTGCCATTGCCCACTGCTGTACCACTGCTAAAAGTTCCTTCTGATGTACTAACAATGCTTCATGTTTTGGAGATAATGCCCTGCTATAATAGGCTAGTGGTTGATTTTGTTGCATAAGAAAAGCTCCTATACCATGACTTGATGCATTTGTTTCCACTATGAATGTTTTAGTGAAATCAGGTAAAACAAGTACTGGAGTTGTTGTTAAGGCTTGGAAAGCTTTAGTAGCTTCTCTAAACCATGAAAAACTATTGTGCTTGAGCAACTGAGTTAATGGTCTTGCTATCTCTCTATAGCTTCAAATAAATCTTCATTAATAACCTGTCAAACCCAAGAATGACTTGAGTTGTTTCATGGTAGTTGGTGTAGGTCACTATTGCATTGCTTGAATTTTTCATGGATTAGTAGCAACCCCTTTGGAATTGGTTATGTGGCCTAGATACTCCACTTGTGTTGAAGCAAATGAGCACTTACTTAACTTGACAAAGTGTTGGTGTTTCCTCTGAATTTCTAACCCCATATGTAAGTGTCTTACATGGCTCTCCAAACTTGGGCTGTGGATTAAGATGTCCGACTTATGTGACTAAGCTTGGTTGGCCGAGCCAAGCCAATCAGGCCAATCTAGGCTCTTTTAAATTTTCTTTTTAATACTTTGAAGGACTTAAAAACTTTGAATGCTTATATCTTTGTAACTATTTTACCATATTGGCATATGACCCACTCATTTTGATATGTCTTGATAAGATCTATAAAGTGGAAATGAAAAAAACGTGGATTTAGAGGAGGAAAGAGGAAGAAAACATAGATGTAAAGGGTGAAATTTTAAAAAACGATAACTCGAAGCTTGATGATTCGATTGGAGCTTATTTTTTTAATTTTTGGTAATTTTTTGAAATAGACATGATGCAAAGGTGGTTTTTTGCCCTTTTTCCCCAAAAAAACATGTTTATTATTTCAATTTTGAAATTTTTGCTTTCAAACACGTTTTCTATCTCATTTTCTTTCATTTGAATGTAGTAATCATATTTAAGAGGGGCCTAGCAAGGGTCTGAACTCTTCTGGTTGTTTATAATTTGTAAAATGTATTTAAAAATTTTTGGCTAAAATTGCAAAGTGACACCTTAAAAAACTTTTTTTTTCCCATTTAAGTCCCTATTTTTTAAAATATTATGTACATGGTCAGATGAGGCCTGGCTAAACTAGTCAGCATAGCTAGCCCACCCTGCCATTTCTTTTTTTATTTTCTTTTTTTTTTTTGGGGGGGGGGGGGGGGGGGAACCCAACCTATTATGGCTGCTCGACTGAGCTGACCAGGTCAATGTTCACTCCTAAATCCAGCTTAGTAAATAGTTTAGCTTCTTGCAACCCATCTAATAACTCCTCCATGATAGGATTTGGAAATTTGTCTTTGATTGTGCCTTTATTCAACTCTCTATAATCAAATACACATTCTCAAGACTTATCTTTCTTCTTAACAAGAACTATAAGTGCTACAAAAGGCGGAAAACTATTCTGAATTGCCCCTAACTCAATGGCTCTTCCACCATTTCTTCAATTGCATCCTTCTAGGCTGCTGGGTAATATTGATGGGATTTGTACCTTGTTCTAAGTTAATACTGTAATTATGCCCTTCTCTAAAAGGTGGTAAGGAAGTAGGTATCTCCAGTACATCCTTATAATCTCCTAACAACTGCTGAATAGCCTGTGGAACTTCATTTTCATCACTAGCCTGAATAGGCATGCATCTCACCCTTTCCTCCACGCCCTGTACTGTTTAAATTAAAAAAAAAAAATTGAGCTTCATCCCCACTGATTTCTTGAATCCGTTTGAGACACAATTTTCCACCTATTTGGAATGCTAGCTACCAATTTCACCAATTTCCCTATATATCAGAATATCGTTGTAAGATTGGCAAAGTCCCATTGCACACATCCAATTGCTTTCAACCAACTCATTCCCAAAACCATATGACATCCATTTAAGGGAATGAACTCCTTGCTCTGCATTTTTCAATATAACTTCTTACAAATTCCCTTGATGGCTAATTTTCCACCTCCTGCTACTGTAACTTGAGCATCTTTCAATTCCTCCGCCGTAACTCCCAGCTTCTTGGCTATCTGTGTATCTATAAAGTCATGAATACTACCACTGTCAATTAGAATGTGTAGTGCTTTCTTACCCACGTGTCTTTGTACCCTCATAGTAGTGTTACCGTCCATCCCTTCAATTGCATTTAGTGAAATCTTGGAAGGTCTTGCAGAGTCTTGAACCACTTCATCATCTTCTGTGACTTCTTGCCCATTCTTGTCCACTACTTCAACCAAGTGTAGCTGCAGGTTTTTTTGTTGAAGATACTCATGGCCTTGAGTGTATTTTTCATGTCAAAAGTAACGTAGGTTATTTGCCCTATGTTCCTCAGTCTCCTCTGGTGAAAGTATCTGGTGCTGCCTAAACCACCTTTACTACCTGCTTGGCCCTCCTTCTGACTACTACTCGTAGTCCTAGTGCTAATGACTTACTATAATACGATCTTTCTTGTTTATTGTAAGTTTGACCTCCCCAGGAACTCTTTCTTGATCCATTCTTGCTTTCCCCACTTCTATTTGATGATTGGGAACTCAATTCATGCAGCTTTGCAGTTCTCATTGTGTCTTAACAGGTTCTGTGGTCTAAGCAACCTAACTCCCTTTGCATAGCCCTCCTTTAACCCAGCTGTGAAACAACTAATTAGCTTGTTCTCAACGAGCTTCACCTTATATGAAAGGTCATCAAAAGTTTCTTGGTTGTCACTAATTTGTCTAAGTTGCATCAGTTCTTCCGTTGGGTTTTCATAAGCTGCCCCAAATCTCATTTTTATTGCTGCTATGTACATCTATGAAATTTGCCTTTCTTCTTGATTCTTTTCATAACTCTTTTGCCACCGAAAACTCCTCTCATCCAAATGAAGACTTGCAATTGTAACCTTCATATCCTCAAGGGTATCATCCATCAAAAATTACATTCCACTTTTTTCTAGCCATCCCAGAACATCTTTCCGATGAAATTTAGGAAATTCCATCTTAGTAAAACATGGGGTTAGCTGATATTCTCTGGTGTTTCATTGCTGTGGGTGTTTTCTGCTCCTTTCCACAGTGTTTTCCTCCCTTGAATTCAATGACCTCATTACTTCTGTCATATGCACTGATAATCCCTCCATCAGCTTGTGAAGACTCAACTTGCTACTCCATGGAGGACCTTTGCTGGTCCATGCCCGATCGCAGCCTTTCTTCTACCTCTTGCATACTGGCTTGTGAATGCATGGCATTGGCAATGGCCAGAGGATTAGTGGGTCTGATACCACTTGATAGTAGAAAGAATTGTAGAATAGAGGAGAGAATAGGAGAATAGAGGAAATCTGAGAGGATCAGTTAGTTGTTAACTGCTTCTGCCGATAGGCTTACAACTACTTATATTGAAGTTAGTTATAACAACTTATAACAGCAACTATCAACTAATAACAGAAAAACAGAACAACTAACTACAACTAACAACTGTTATTTAATAACTAAACCTCCCAACTAACTCATTCTTCTCTACACGATTCTCCCTTCTAACAGTATCAGGAAAGTGATACACAAATATATCTGCCACATGGAAGGTCGGAGAAATAGTGAGGGACTGTGGTACACAAATGAATCATTGCTCTAATTGATTGTGTGATTGCAGCCTTAGGAATTCTTCTACAGTTCACTCGTTGACTTCAATTTGATATTTTGAAATAGGATCTGCTTGTAATCTATATGGAGAATCTGGCTGTCAGTAGTATCTTCCTTCAAGAATAAAGGCTTTTCCATTGCTGCTACCTAGTTGTTAATAAGTTCTCCAACCAAGTTGCCGCACCATCCTTGAACCTAGACACCAAATTTTGACTTGTTCCTACTCTTCTTGTGTCTCCATTGCTTTGAATAGCCCCTACTTCTCACAACCACTATCTGTCTAGGAACCTTTGGACATGAAGGTGCCCATTGAAGCGAGAAAGCTCAATTCTTGAGTTTGACTCCTTGTCCCATATCTGAATGTCACCCTGTCTATCTCTTCATCTGAATCAGCATAGTAAGCTATCTGGCGTGCTTGAATATTTGGTTCTGGTCTACTTCTCTGCTGCTGCCTTTCGGCTTCTGGTTTGTGGTAGTGTGGCCCATTGATTTGATAAATTATGGTTTTGAGGGTTCAGCTGTTGAAACTTGGAGAGTTTTGGTTTCAGAAGTTCTGTTCTGAAGTGTTGAAAGTTGGGATTTGGTGGTTTTGGAAACTAGGCTTTGGACAACAAAGTTCTGGTGGATAGTAATTGGGATCAGGGTTGGGCATTGCTGCTAATTGTTTTAACTGTTGCCAGAAGGTCTTGTAGTGCTTGTTGTGTGTAGCAGGAAAAATCTTGAATTTCTCTAGAAAGATGAAGAAATTGTCCTTGTTTTGCAGGCTCGTTTTGTTGGCCCTCAGGTACATGGTTATGGAAAGATGGAATTTGCAAAGAGAAAATATGTTTAAACCGAATTGGAGTTGGAAAAGCCATCTTGCCTCCACAGCAGAGGTATAATATATAAAGGGAGAACAAATCATTCAATCCTAAAGGAACTTGGAAACTAGAATTAACAACCATGTGTAAAGTAACTAAGACTACCTGGAGGAAAAGAATTAACAGTAAACCTGGACTTTACAAATAGGAAAGCACTGGAAAATGAAAAAGGGGGGGGGGGGGAGTAAAAGTATAAAATGATTATGTTGGAAAAGCTATCTTGGACTGTGCTGCGTTACATTAACTTATGTGCCTCTTGTTTTATTTTAGAAGATATTTCATGGAATTGGAATATTAGTTTCTAACTGCTGCATTTCTCTAACTTGAAGCTAATGTGCAATTTTAATTTTTGCACCATATAGTGGCTGTTTTTGTTGACCTCTATAACAAACTTCAATTCTCTGCCTTTTAAGAACTTAATATGCTCTCAAGTTATGTTTTATTATTCTAATATTTTAAGTTGTTGTATGATATTCAATGGACTATTCCAAGTTGTAGTTGTTTGATATCCATTCGTACTTTGATTTGTAGTCTTGGAAATTAATTTTGGCACCAAAGGTTGATCTGTGTAGCACTTGGTTTTCTCGAAACCCATCAATGTAATTATGTAGGGTCTTATAACATTTTTTTAAGGGGTGTTCGCTACATATTATTTGTTGATTCATTTAGCAGGTTGTCTATATATTAGGTTTGGTGTGTCTGGATTTCGCATATGCTGAATTGATTGGAGTTACTATCTTAATTAATGTGGAGTACTTGTAAAATTTTAATAAAATGCCTTCCGCATGTCACTAAGGTTTGAGTTACACCTTGCTAACATTTCTTACCTGTACAAGGGAATAATATTATCTCTTTTTATTTACTCTTCCTCTCCCTCACTCCATCGCATCTGCCGATTCCTTTCCATTTTGTTGGTGCTCCTCATTTACATTGTGGGAGCACCTCTGATTATCCAAATCAAAGGAATTGCATACATTCATGAGTGAGTGAGTTCAAATAGAAAGATATCATTGATATTGCAGTGCCCATGTCCAAAACAAAAAACAACATATAAATTTGGTGCAAGAACACATCCCTCTACTATATTAATCTACTGTTAAAAAAAAAAGGAATGTCACATTATTTTCATATGTTAGTATTTTGGAAATCCATACATCATGTAATATGAGCACTTAATAAAAATATTAATATGCTGTTAAAATATAGCAATGAAGGGTTTATAAGAGGAACGTACCACTTAGGAAAGAGGCAGTGGGTTTAGGGTGTCATTCGGTGTACTCATATATAATTAATTATTGAATAAAAAAATTCTTTTATTTAACAAATAAATAAAAGGGATTATGTTCATAAGTAATATGAATGAGGCTATTTTGATAATCAAATTGTTAATCCAAAAGTCACAAAATAATATTTTTTGAAAAATCATTCAAATGATTATTTTTTAAATTAAGGAGACAAATTACTTTAATTTTTTAAAAAAATTATGGTAATTAATATAAGGATATTGTAAAAATTTTAATCACAAATGAAAATGTCACACCCAAAATATGACCATAAGATGTTGAATTTGAAAACGAAAACTATAAGAAATAAAATTGCCACCAAAATTTTAATTTTAAAAGGTAATTTTGAAAAAAAAAAGTCAAGAGTTAGTTGTGTATAAAAAAAGTATTAGACATTTCATAACATTCATTTTTAAAAATGATTACCATAATTAATTGTGTAAAATTAACATGGCATTAACCTTGTATTAATTATTCTTATCAATCACATGTGAATAAAATAATAAATAAAATAAAATAAAAATGTAGACTTGATCTATGATAAGAACTTAAGAGTCTACATATTTTATGGAAGAGATCAAACTCATGCAGTTCGACTTGGAGTAAAAAAATGTGTTTGTTAATTGGTAATCTTTGATTTTGGTGAAAAGAAAAAAATAAAAATTAATTTTATCTTTCGCAAACAACAATTTTCTTTTCCTATTTTGTGATTTTTTTACAAATAATATTTTTATTTAAGTAAAAAGAATTTTTCTATGGAATATATTATTTTAATCCTGATAGTTTTTGTCAAAAAAAATTGAGAAAAGTTCGTAAGTCTTATAAAAAAGGAATTTAATTTGTTGTTTTTATATTTTTATTTATTTGTGGAATGAAATTTTTAACAAGCTTTTTTACTTAAAATTTTAAAACACTAACTTTTGAATTTAGAAAAGTTTATTTATTTATTTTTTGTTTTGAAGATATTAATTTTAAATTTTAAGACATCATTTTTGTTTTTGATTTTTTAACTTTTAAAAAGAGAATAAATTGATTTTCATATTTTTATTTTTAAAACACTAATTTTTGAATTTAGAAAATTCTTAAAGAAAGGATATTTATTTGACCTTTTTTTTAAAAAAAATGATTAACTTTTGAAGTTTAAGATATCATTTTTATTTTAAATGAAAACTCTTAACAAAAAGATTTATTTACTTTTTAAGTAAGCTTTTCTTTCCATATTTTTTTATTTCTTTTAAAATTTTAAGAAAATACTAGTGATTAGAATCCAACTTGATTTTTTGTTGAATTTTAATAACTTTTTTGTAATCTTATCAAAAAATAATTGTAAGAAATGTTTCTATGAAAAAGGAAAATTATTTAATTTTTAAGAAACTAACTCTTGGACTTTTAAAATATTATTTTTTTCTTTCTTTTTATTTTTTGTTTATTTTTTTAAAATGAATTTAATTAAATATGAGTCATTAGAATCCCAAAAATTATTAAAATATAACTAAGCGATCTAACTAATATAAGTACCTATAAAGATTTATTGTCACACACAAGTCACCAATTAACACCCTACATAGTTGAGGAGATAAAGGATTTCATATGACAACTCTAAAATAAAATTAAAAATAAAATAAAATTGTTGGAGGAAGAGACTAATAATTGGGAGCTTAGAATTGGTTTGATACCTTGAGAATTAAGCTAGGTAAAATGTAATCTAGTTGGAATTTTAGTTAAGATTAATTAGGAAATATGTTTGTGGTTTAATATATGATTATTTATTTGACTTATGAAATAAACCTTGCTAGTTTGGTATTTAGTTTATTCTTTCTTGATATATTTTCTCTAAAATGGTTTGGTAATATTGATGTATATGTTTGCTATGTGTGTATTTGTTTACTTGTATTGTTTATGCATTGGATTTGAGACAAAAGTTGATAAGGAGACAAAGCTATTAGTGTTAGTGCCCTAAAGCAATAATTGACAATCAACGTTTTATTACTAATAAAGCATTGACATTATATTAATATTATTAACAAATATAATGTCATCATTAGATTAAGAGATAAGGGACATAAGTAATCATTTGATTAGCTTAAGGGAATTTATGATCCTATTAAAACTTAAATCTTAAATAGTTTCTAACCGATGATTATAGATTAGTATAGTACAATTCTCATTTAACCAAAGTAACCATTGATGTATATTATATTTTGATATTATTAGGTTTTGATTCTCGTATTGAGTCAAACCAAAATTAATTATTGGATATAATATCATATGCATGAAGATATGTGAGTGCACTAATAAAAAATCTATTACTCTAAGTAAAAGAGAGATATGCTTCATTTAATAAGGATGTGACTAGATAAAGTTTATAGCCATAGCATGAAGAAGTGAAATTAGAAAAGGGTGTTTTCTAATTTTTTTCATCTTAGTTATCATTTAAAAACATGCATGTCATGAACTTTGGGTTTTACATATTATCCATACCTAAACAAGTTCATGGAGAAGTATTATGTAATAAAGGGAGGTTATTGTACATTAAATACTAACATGATAGGTTCTTTGATTTGTGCACAAATTCATATTATATTAAAGGTCATGATATATTACTACATGTCACTCACAATCTATAAGATTCAAAGAGTCACATAATTGTGATTCATGAATTAAAAAAAATTCTAATTAAATTAATTAGAATAACTGAATAATTCAATTATCTAATAGTCACATAAATTGATTCATGGATAAGAAAGATTTATAATTAATTAGATTAATTGAATGTTTCAAGTATAAGAGGATACATTCTTTCTACTAATAAAACATGAACTTAAGAGGTCACATAAAATATAAGGCAATTCAAGGGAAACAATTAAATGCAAATGAATTTGCACTCTAATTAAAAAGGAAAAAAGATGTATAAAGAACTAACACTCTTTAGCCACCATTCTCTCTCTTAGAAACCCAAGAGGAGTTCTTTAAAATTAAAGATAGAATCTTTATCATCTTTTAGTTTTTGCCTTTGTATGGATATACTTAGAGGCAAAACATTTGTGTTGTTTTCACCAATCAGGCTTGGAATTTGTACTACTTGAGTTTGTGACCTTAGTGCTTGAAGATCTAACATTGTGAACATAATTGGCCACCAAAGTAAGTCACTTTAACATTCTCTTATGATTCTAATATGATTTATAAGGAAGTTTTGGGTTATAGAATGCAAGGAAACTTATAAAATACTAGCTTTTGCTCTTGTTTCTAAAAATGTTCTAGTTGTGCTTACTTTTTCTTTTAGTGGTATTAGAGCCATTTTTGCAAATGTATTAGAATCTCATTTTGTTATATGGGATTGCATTTTGAAGAATTAATTAATTGGATCTTGAAGAAATTTCAAGTTTATATTTTCTTGCTTGAAATCCAATTTTGCATGCCTTGTTTCACTAATTTTGATTATAACTTATTATTGCATTTTTCTAGGTTGTTTTGGTGATTATATGAGGTTTATTTATGTAATTATAAGTGTCATAAGGTGTGTAAAAGGTTTATATAAGATGGTCTTGAAAATTGTTTTAAAAATCCACCCATAAGCCCTAAAATTGCTATTTGCACAATACTAGATTGTTTAGTTTCTTTTTCTATTTTTGATGCAAATTTGGTTTGTATTTTTAAATTTAGTTTTTCTAAAAATTTTCCAATTATTTGAATGTCCCATGATGCTATTTTGGTTGCTTGAATTTTTTTTTGAAAACTGTTTTATTAAAACTCAAGTAAAAGTGGCAATTTTGACTAATTTGTTGGATTTGAGGCTTACGATTGTTCTTTGTGGGTCTTCTTCATGATTGGCACGTTTTAGGGTAACCATGAATGGTTGGTGTGATGTTTGAACAAAGCATCAAGCTCAAGAATATCCATAAATTGGATTTATTTAATAATTATCTTATTATATCAATTTGTAGGGATCACAAGTTTATATAATATGATATTAAACAACTTGACTTAGAATATATGATGGGATGATTTATTTTTATCAAATGCAATTTCATATAAACTAAATGTCTTTTCATTTTGTGATTTAATTTGATTATATTAGATCAGTTATGGACATTAAAGTGTATGTGCTATGTGAATGTGAATGGTTTACATTGATTTAGTTATTGGAAAGTTATATCATTTGTATTATCTTTCAAGATTTGGAATTGTACTCTTAAATGGGGCTTGTATACTTTGACTCTCTATATTTCTTTTGATATATCTTATATCTTCCTCCATGTGTACGTCTCCTTAATTATATGAAGTTTCTATTATAGAAATGTATGTAAGTAGCTATAGGAGATATTTATCATTTGTTATAGGGTAAAGCCATGGATAAGCAATTAAGCTATTGGAGGATTACATTAAAAGTTTTGCATGTGTGTGTGAATGATATACAATTCCTAAAATGTCCATAATCGATACACCATTATGTGATGCATATTTTGATTATGTATTGATATAGAAGTCCTAGATTCAATCACTTATATGTGCTTGAATGGTGGGTGTAAATTCACTAAGAAATAAGAACTAAGAAACTATTATGTAAGAGGATTATGGCTTGGAAACTGAATCTATGATTGGAAAGAGCATTTGGAATGGAAATTAAGTAGAAGTTATTTTTTAAATCACATTTAATATTGATTATTCTTAGGCCCTAATATCTTTATTTGTTTCTTTATTTTGCTAGTTGGGTCAACATTTTAGTTTTTTTTTTATGTGATTGTAATCAAACCTTAATTAGGTCTTTTATTATGTTTTATTTCTTTATTTTTTTATTTTCTTAGAGGGTGTGAAGTTACCTACCCTTTTTATATATTGTACCTTTCTTCATAATTAAATAATAAGAGAATTAGAGTATTAGTCTCTAAATTTCTTCATGGTGTTAGAGCTTATAAGACTTGAATGACAAAATATGTTGGTAATTAATGTGAGAAAATTATATGTTGATGGTTAGTATTAAAAAAAATCATATATTGGTGGTTAGTATAGACAACCATACATGATTGGCTAGTGCTCTACCTCACAAAAAGGCCAAGTTAAGGATACCCAAAACCAAGACCCTTGCTACAAAGTATGATGAGGAAAAAAAATCATTGAGACTTCATAGCAAGGAGTAATGAAGAAGAAGACAGAGTTAGAAACCAAAATAAAAAAAAATGACAAGAAAGAAAATTTTCATATAACCTTAAAATGGTGAGAAAGAAGAAAATTGGTAATGTTATCTCCAATCTGTTCCCAACTTAAGGGGAAGTGTTGAATCACATTTATTAATGTTAGGGTTTAATGTATTTATTTGTTTCCTTATTTTACTAGTTAGGTTAACATTTTTTTTATGTGATTATAATCAACCCTTAATTAGGTCTTTTATTATGCTTTATTTTTATGTTTTTTTCCTAAATGGTGCAAAATTTGTCTACCCCTCTCTATATATTATACCTCTTTTCAGACTTGAATAATAAAATAATCAAAGATTATTCTTTGAACTCCTTTAGTTATGTAGCCCTAAAAGTTCTGATAGTCAAGATCCTATTATGTGAGGTTATAAAGAACATGTAGGGGACTCCAATCCCCACTAAGGAATATTACAATAGTAATTCCCCTAAATACATATTATAGAGCGTATGTATTAATAATAAATAATGGGAGATACCATCAAATTTAAAGCCTAAAATCTATTGGTAGATAATGAAAAAGTTGCTAATTGTCTACTGTTTTTTATTCAAATCAAAATGAACAATCTTAATACATTGTCTAAAGTTTTTAAAGAAAAGTTAATCGAACCTAATTTCTTTGAGTGGCTTAGGAATATGAGAATTGTTCTCATCATTCAAAAGTTAGTCCATATTCTTGACACACCTAAACCACTTGACTCAATTAAGTAAGAGGTAGCTAACCATGCTTAATGAAATGAGGAGAACACTCGATCTAAGTGCCTATTACTCATCTCAATGTCAAATGAGTTGCAAAGGCAACAAGAGAACATACCAACTACCTTAGCAATTTTGCTTCACTTATAAGAGTTGTATGGTGAATAAAGTTGCATTACCATATATATGTTATCTAAGGAGTTGTCTATGCCATGCCATTTTTGGCTATTTTGGACCTTTAAAATTCTGTGTTTGGAACACCAAGGAAATAGTGCTGGAATTATGTTCATTCAGTGCCATTGGAAAGAGAAGGTTGAGAACTTCATAGGAGTGACTATTTTGCATCATTCTGTGCTAGACCATTTTGGGCCATTTTGGACCCTTGAAATTGCACGTTTGAAAACTAGGCAAACAATGTTGGAATCATGTTCATGTGATGCCATTAGAAAAAGGTGCTTGATAGCTTTGTAGCTGGGCCCATTTCACTCCATCCCTTGTTCGACCATTTTGGGCCATTTGATACCCTCAAAATTGCACATTTGGAACATTAGGCAAATAGTGCCACAATCATGTTCATGTTGTGCCATTGCAAAGAAAAGGTTAAGAGCTTCCTAATGGCGGTCCTTTCACTCTAATCCATGTTGGACCATTTTAAGTTGTTTTGGGTCCTTAAAATTGCATGTTTGGAACACTGCTAGAATCATGTTTGTGTGGTGCCATTGAAAAGAGGAGGTTGATAGCTTCCTAATGGTGCTCCTTTCACTCTAATTCATGCATGGGATCTGGTGCATTAGTGCTGGTATGATCGCACCCGTCGGGGTGAGCGCCACAATTGATTATGTGCAGGCGCGACGGCACCTTCCATTTGGCGCGAAACGAACGGGGTCCCGTGCACGAATTCCGGAACCTATCTGGTGAAAATCGAAAGATGCGACTCCCCGGATCCCAAGGGGGTCTCCCATCACAGCGGCGCCCTCGCCGGAGCAATATTACCTGGTCGGAGACTCGCGCAAATTCTGAGTCGCTATCCGGGCCGACGCATAATGTAAAACAGAGGGGTGCAACACGAGGACTTCCTGGGAGGTCACGCGTCCCAGTACTACTCTCGCCCAAGCACGCTTAGCTGCAGAGTTCTGATGGGATTCGTTGCATTAGTGCTGGTATGATCGCACCCGTCAGGGTAAGTGCAACAATTCATAATGTGCTGGCGTGGGGGCACCTTCCTTTCGGCGCGAAACAGACTGGGTCCTGCGCATGAATTCCGAAACCTGTCAGGTGAAAATTGAAAGACGCGGCTCCCGGATCCTAGGGGGGTCTCCCATCACAGCGGCGCCCTCGCCGGAGCATGATTTCCTGGTCGGAGACTCGCGCGAATTCCTAGTCGCTATCCGGGCCGACGCATAATGTAAAATAGAGGGGTGCAACACGAGGACTTCCCGAGAGGTCACCCATCCCAGTACTACTTTTGCCCAAGCACGCTTAACTGCAGAGTTCTGATGGCATCCGGTGCATTAGTGCTAGTATGATCGCACCCGTCAAGGTGAGCGCCACAATTGATTATGTGCAGGCGCGGGGGCACGTTCCATTCGGCGCGAAATGGACGGGGTTCCGCACATGAAATCCGGAATCTATCAGGTGAAAATCGAAAGACGCGGCTCCCCGGATCCCAGGGGGATCTCCCATCACAACGGCACCCTCACTGGAGCACGATTTCTTGGTCGGAGACTCTCGCGAATTTCGAGTCGCTATCCGACCCGGCACATAATGTAGAACAGAAGGGTGCAACACGAGGACTTCCCGAGAGGTCACCCATCCCAGTACTACTTTCGCCCAAGCACGCTTAACTGCGCTGTTCAGATGGCATCTGGTGCATTAGTGCTGGTATGATCGCACTCGTTGGGTGAGCGCCACAATTGATTATGGCAGGCGCGGGGGCACCTTCGATTCGGTGCGAAAACGGACGGGGTCCCGCGCACGAATTCTGGATCCTGTCTAGTGAAAATCGAAAGATGCAGCTCCCCGGATCCCTGGGGTGTCTCCCATCACAGCGGCGCCTACGCCGGAGCACGATTTCCTAGTCAGAGACTCGCGCGAATTCCTAGTCCCTATCCGGGCCGGCGCATAATGTAAAACAGAGGGGTGCAACACGATGACTTCTCGGGAGGTCACCTGTCCCAGTATTACTCTCGCCCAAGCACGCTTGGCTGTGGAGTTCTGATGAGATCCAGTGCATTAGTGCTAGCATGATCGCACCTGTCGGGGTCAGCGTCGCAATTGATTATGTGCAGGCGCGAGGGCACCTTCCATTCGGCGCGAAACGGACGAGGTCCCGAGCATTAATTCCGGATCCTATCAGGTGAAAATTGAAAGACGCGGCTCCCTGGATCCTAGGGGGGTCTCCCATCACAACGGCACCTACACCGGAGGACGATTACCTGGTCAAAGACATGTGAATTTCTTGTCGCTATCCGGGCCGGTACATAGTGTAAAACAGAGGGGTGCAAGACGAGGACTTCCTAGGAGGTCACCCGTCTTAGTACTACTCTCGCCCAAGCACGCTTAACTACGGAGTTCTGATAGGATTCGGTGCATTAGTGTTGGTATGATCACACCTGTCGGGGTGAGCGCCACAATTGATTATGTGCAGGCGCGGGGGCACCTTCCATTCGGTGCAAAACGGACGAGGTCCCGTGCCCGAATTCTGGTACCTGTTAGTTGCAAATCGAAAGACGCAGCTCCCCGGATCCCAAGGGGGTCTCCCATCATAGCAGCGTTCTCGCCGAAGCACGATTACCTGGCCGGAGGCTTACACGAATTCTGAGTCGCTATTCGGGCCGGTGCATAAATTAAAACAGAGAGGTGCAACACGAGGACTTCCTAGGAGGTCACCCATCCTAGTACTACTCTCGCCAAAGCACGCTTAACTGCGGAGTTTTGATAGGGTCCGGTGCATTAGTGCTGGTATGATCACACTGGTGGAGGTGAGCGCCACAATTTATTATGTGCAGGCACAGGGGCGCCTTCCATTCGGCGTGAAACGAACGGGGTCCCGCGCACAAAGTCCAGTACCTGTCAGGTGAAAATCGGAAGGCGCGGCTCCCCGAGAGGTCTCCTATCCCAGCGGTGCGGGGGTCTCACCATCATTCACTCATTAAGGTCTCGCGTGTGTAGGAGGGCGGTAACCCTGTTGCCTGTTTAAGCATGCGTGTGGCTGGCATGGAAGTGTGGTGTATAGGGATGTAGTCGTGTGTGAACTTCTCCTTTACCCCTTTGAGCCCTTGACTTGACTCTCTCGTTCACCCCATCTTTATTGACTTGTGATTGGGATC